>WNGS01100669.1:0-11203 GCA_020271785.1 Procambarus virginalis
TCTGACTTGACTCCATTTATACTAATCTCTGTTTCCTTTGGTATAGCCATGCCCTAATCCAGCTTAATATAGCACCACCAATACCATGAGCCTTCTATCTTTTTAATCAGTCTTTCATGTGGCACTGTATCAAAAGCTTTGCTAAAGTCAAGGTACACAACCTTGTTTACCTTGGTCTTCTCCATTTCTTCCCGACGTTTCAGCTGTCATACCTCCTCTCGTAAGGAATCCACCTCTGCTCTCAGAGCCCCAACCAAGTTCACCAATTCCTCCAGTAATCCCTCCATCACTGCTACAATAATGCCGCTACAATCGGAGCTCCAGCCAACACAACCTCTCACTGTGAATTTAGTAGTGAATTGAGTAGCAACATTTGCAAATTTGCAGATGATACAAAAATCGGTAGGGAAATAAACACGAGAGAAGACACGGTATCACTTCAAGTTGATCTAAATAGGGTTATAAAATGGTCAAAAGACTGGCAGATGCAGTTTAATGCTAATAAATGTAAAGTTTTGAGGCTAGGTAATGATGATAGAGTTACAAGATACGAGCTAGATGGTGTTGAGATTGCGAAGTCGGATTGCGAAAGGGATCTAGGAGTTATGATTAGTAAGAATTTAAAACAAAAGGATCAATGCATGAATGTTCGTAATAAGGCAAATAGGACACTGGGATTTTTTTATCGAAGCGTTAGTAACAAGACACCTGGTGTGGTTCTTCAGCTATATCTTGCTCTAGTTAGGCCCCATTTAGATTATGCAGTTCAGTTTTGGTCGCCGTACTATAGAATGGATATAAATTCTCTTGAACGTGTCCAGCGTAGGATGACAAAGTTAATTCCCCAAATTAGAAATCTTTCATATGAAGAAAGATTAATAAAGCTTAAATTGCATTCACTGGAAAGGCGAAGAGTTAGGGGTGCCATGATAGAAGTTTACAAGTGGATGAATGGACATAACAAAGGAGATATTAATAGGGTATTAAAAGTATCAACACAAGACAGAACTCGAAACAATGGGTATAAATTGGATAAGTTTAGATTTAGGTAAGACTTGGGTAAATACTGGTTCGGTAACAGGGTTGTTGATTTGTGGAACCAATTACCGCGTAACGTGGTGGAGGTGGGATCCCTCGATTGTTTCAAGCGTGGGTTGGACACGAATATGAGTGGGATTGGGTGGTTATAAATAGGAGCTGCCTCGTATGGGCCTGTGGGCCTTCTGCAGTTACCTTTGTTCTTATGTTCTTATGTTCTTATGTACTCATCTCTTCATCACTATCTGTTATTTGACCTGTCTCAGTTTTTAATGGACCTATCCTTTCCCTAGTCTTAGTTCGATATAACTGAAAAAACCCTTTAGGATTTGTCTTTGCTTGCCCTGCTATACGAAATTCATAGCTTCTTTTTGCTTTCCTTATCTCTTTTCTAACATTTCTAACCAGTTGTAAGAATTCCAGTTCTAATGAGACCTCCCAATTTTTAATCCTTTTGCACCAAGCTCTCTTTTTACCTATAAGGTTCTTCAAATTCTTTGTTATCCACTTTGGGTCATTAGTAATCGATCTATTCAATTTGTGTGGTATACTACGTTCCTGTGCTGTGTTTAGAATATTCTTAAATAAGTTATATATTGAATCCACATCGAAATCCCCATTTACATCACCTATCGCTGGGTTCATGTCTCGCTCCAAGACCGGCCCACACCCCATACCCAAGACTTTCCAATCAATTTAACCCAAACAATTTCTTAGGCTATTAAAATCAGCTTTTCGAAAATCTGGCACTTTAACAGAATTTTCTCCTACAGGTCTATTCCATTCTATGCTAAATCTGATTTCTTTGTGATCACTGTTCCCTACGCTCACTCCCTATTTCGATGTCATTAATTTGTGATTCCCTGTTCGTTAACACTAAATCTAAAATATTATTTTCCCGTGTTGGTTCCTTAATGTGTTGCTTAAGAAAGCAATCGTCAATTAATTCTGGAAAATCTTCTGCTTCACTATTTCCTGTTTTGTTCAACCAGTTTATTCCACTAAAATTAAAGTCACCCATGACATAAATATTGTTAGATCTAGATGCCCTAGATATTTCATCCCATAGATGCTTTGCTTCCATTCTGTCTAAATTTGGTGGCCTATATATAACTCCTATTATAATATTATTTGCTTTTTCGTTTATTTCTATCCAAATAGTTTCTGTGTGTGGCTCAGTTTTGATTCCCTCTTTGAGACTACATTTCAAATTGTCCCTAACGTATTTTAGAACAGGAATTCGTTCAACTGGTTAAAAATGTTAAAAAAGAGATAAGGAAGGCAAAAAGAAACTATGAAGTTCGTATAGCAGGGCAAGCAAAGACAAATCCTAAAGGGTTTTTTCAGTTATATCGAACTAAGACTAGGGAAAGGATAGGCCCATTAAAAACTGAGACAGGTCAAATAACAGATAGTGATGAAGAGATGAGTAGTATTTTTAATAAATATTTTGTATCTGTTTTTACTAAAGAGGAACTTAACAATATGCCTTCAACCGAACAAGTCTACGTGGGTAGGAACGAGGACAGGTTGACGAGTTTAGCAGTTACCAGGGAGGATGTTCTTAAACAAATAGAAAAACTCAAACCAAACAAATCCCCAGGGCCGGATGAAGTGTTTGCCAGGGTGCTTAAAGAATGCAAGGGGAGCTTTGTGACCCACTGTCAATCATATTTAATAAATCAATAGAGTCAGGCAGAGTGCCAGAGTTTTGGAAAGTTGCTAATGTGATACCAGTTTTTAAGAAAGGAGATAGATCACTTGCGTCTAACTATCGACCAATTAGCCTAACGTCTATTGTGGGAAAGTTACTCGAATCTATAATAGCAAATAAAATTCGTCTTCATCTTGAAAAACATAAATTAATAATTGAGTCGCAACATGGTTTTATAAATGGCCGTTCATGTTTAACAAATTTGTTATCTTTTTATTCTAGCATAGTTGAGGCAGTTGATAGTGGTAAGGATTGTGATGTTGTGTACCTTGACTTTAGCAAAGCTTTTGATACAGTGCCACATGAAAGACTGATTAAAAAGATAGAGGCTCATGGTATTGGTGGTGCTATATTAAGCTGGATTAGGGCATGGCTATACCAAAGGAAACAGAGAGTTAGTATAAATGGAGTCAAGTCAGAGTGGGAAAATGTTGTAAGTGGAGTGCCTCAAGGCTCTGTCCTGGGACCTCTGTTGTTATAATATATATAAATGATTTAGATTCGGGTTTGAGTAGCAACATTTGCAAATTTGCCGATGATACGAAAATCGGTAGGGAAATTAATTCGGAGGAGGACTCACTATCACTTCAAGTTGATCTAGATAGGGTATTGAAATGGTCAAAGGATTGGCAGATGCAGTTTAATGCTGATAAATGTAAAGTTCTGAGGCTAGGTAACGATGATAGAGTTACAAGATACGAGCTAGATGGTGTTGAGATTGCGAAGTCGGATTGCGAAAGGGATCTGGGAGTTATGATTAGTAAGAATTTAAAACAAAGGATCAATGCATGAATGTTCGTAATAAGCTAATCGGACACTCGGATTTATTAATCGCAGCGTTAGTAACAAGACACCTGGTGTGGTTCTCAAGCTATATCTTGCTCTAGTTAGGCCCCATTTAGATTATGCAGTTCAGTTTGGTCGCCATATTATAGAATGGATATAAATTCACTTGAACGTGTCCAGCGTAGGATGACTAAGTTAATTCCCCAAATTAGAAATCTTTCATATGAAGAAAGATTAGCTAAGCTTAAGTTGCATTCACTGGAAAGGCGAAGAGTTAGGGGTGACATGATAGAGGTTTACAAGTGGTGGATGAATGGACATAACAAAGGGGATATTAATAGGGTATTAAAAGTATCAACACAAGACAGAACACGAAACAATGGGTATAAATTAGATAAGTTTAGATTTAGGAAAGACTTGGGTAAATACTGGTTCAGTAACAGGGTTGTTGATTTGTGGAACCAATTGCCGCGTAACATTGTGGAGGTGGGGTCCCTCGATTGTTTCAAGCTTGGGTTGGACATGTATATGAGCGGGATTGGGTGGTTATAAATAGGAGCTGCCTCGTATGGGCCAATAGGCCTTCTGCAGTTGCCTTTGTTCTTATGTTCTTAGAACAGGGCGTTCTTGCCTGTCGCAGTTGCTGGACCACTATGATATGGCATTGGATGCTATGGAAGACAAACAAAACGCTGATGTAATTTACACAGATTTCGCAAAAGCTTTTGATAAATTTGACCATGGTGTTATTGCACATAAAATGCGCTCAAAAGGAATTACCTGAAAAATAGGCAGATGGATCTGCAATTTCCTGACCAACAGATCCCAATGTGTATAGTCAACAAAATAAAATCCAGCCCGTCAACCGTTAAGAGCTCAGTCCCCCAGGGTACTGTGCTTGCTCCAGTACTTTTTCTCATCCTCATATCGGACATAGACAAGAACACAACCTATAGCACTGTATCATCCTTTGCAGATGACACTAGGATCTTCATGAGAGTTGGCAACATAGAGGACACGGCAAACCTCCAGTCAGATGTAGATCAGGTCTTTCTATGGGCTACAGAAAATAATATGGTGTTTAACGAAGATAAGTTCCAGCTCATGCGGTATGGAAAAAATGAAAATATAAAAACGGAAACCACGTACAAAACTCAGACAAATCATAACATAGAACGAAAAGGCAATGTAAAGGATCTGGGTGTGCTCATGTCGGAAGACCTTACCCTTAAAGAACACAATAAAGTAGCCGTCACAACTGCAAGAAAAATGACAGGTTGGATAACAAGAACTTTTCACACGAGAGATGCTATACCGATGATGACACTTTTCAAAACGCTTGTGCTCTCTAGAGTGGAGCACTGCTGCACAATGACAGCCCCTTTCACAGCTGGAGAAATTGCTGACCTGGAGAGCGTGCAGAAGTCCTTTACTGCTAGAATCCACTCAGCAAAACATCGAAACTATTGGGACCGACTAAAGTTCCTAAATCTGTATTCCCTTGAGCGCAGGCGGGAGAGATACATAATAATTACACGTGGAAAATATTAGAGGGGCTGGTCCCAAACCTGCACACAGAAATAACTCCACATGAGACCAGAAGACATGGCAGGATGTGCAGAATACCCCCGTTGAAAAGCAGAGGTGCAACTGGTACTCTGAGAGAGAACTCTATCAACGTCAGAGGCCCGAAACTGTTCAACACGCTCCCGCTACACATAAGGGGCATAACTGGCAAACCCCTTACAGTGTTCAAGAGAGAACTGGATAAGCACCTCCAAAGGATACCTGATCAACCAGGCTGTGACTCATACGTCAGGCTGCGAGCAGCCGCGTCCAACAGCCTGGTTGATCAGTCCAGCAACCAGGAGGCCTGGTCGATGACCGGGCCGCGGGGACGCTAAGCCCCGGAAGCACCTCAAGGTATCCTCAAGGTATGTATTAGGAATCGATGGAAGGGATGGAAGGACATGTAAGGAGAGGTGTATATAACACTGATAAAAACGGCATCTGAATCTCTGGTGCTCAGTGTTGAGAAGACACAGTCGCAGTAACTAATCGGTCCTGTCTGAAGCAAACATGGAAGTAAAGAGTGAAAATACGACTGTTGTATCGTCCTGGACAGAGGAGGAGTCGCATGGCCTTGTGAGGCAGGAAAGACAGTTTCCTCGACCATTTTACCATCCCTATAGGAGACACCTGTCAAGTGGCCACAATGAAACCCCATGCACAGCCACTGCTGATGTCTCTAGAGTCGTAGCTGAGGACTTTACTGTGAGTGCCGTAGCAGAGGATTTAAATCTACAGAGTGTTGTAAAGGAGGAGCGTGGCCTTGTGAGGCAGGAAAGGCAGTTTCCTCGTTCATTTTACCATCCCTATAGGAGACACCTCTCAAGTGGCCGCATTGAAACCCCAGGCACAGCCACTGCTGATGTCTCTAGAGTCGTAGCCAAGGACTTTTCTCTACAGAGAAATGTCGTGACAAGTGTCGTAACAGAGAATTTAATTCTACAGAGTGTTGTAAAGGAGGAGCATGGCCTTGTGAGGCAGAAAAGGACTTTTCTGCCTCGTTTCCTTGTGAGGCAGAAAAGGACTTTTCTGCCTCACAAGTTTCCTCGACCATTTTACCATCCATATAGGAGACACCTGTCAAGTGGCCGCAATGAAACCCCAGGCACAGCCACTGCTGATGTCTCTAGAGTCGTAGCCAAGGACTTTACTCTACAGAGTGTCGTAGCAGAGGATTTAATCTACACAGTGCTGTAAAGGAGAAGTCACATGGCCTTGTGAGGCAGGAAAGGCAGTTTCGTCGACCATTTTACCATCCCTATAGGAGACACCTCTCAAGTGGCCGAAATGAAACCCCAGGCACTAAAGACACTGCTGATGTCTTAGAGTCGTAGCCAAGGACTTTACTCCACAGAGTGTCGTAGCCAAGGACTTTACTCCACAGAGTGTCGTAGCCAAGGACTTTTCTCTACAGAGTGTCGTAGCCAAGGACTTTTCTCTACAAAGTGTCGTAACAGAGGATTTAAATCTACAGAGTGTCGAAGCAGAGGATTTAAATCTACAGAGTGTCGTAACAGAGGATTTAAATCTACAGAGTGTTGTAAAGGAGGAGCGTGGCCTTGTGAGGCAGAAAAAGCAGTTTCCTCGTTCATTTTACCATCCCTATAGGAGACACCTCTCAAGTGGCCGCAATGAAATCCCAGGCACAGCCACTGCTGATGTCTCTAGAGTCGTAGCTGAGGACTTTACTCTACAGAGTGTCGTAGCAGAGGATTTATATCTACAGAGTGTTGTAAAGCAGGAGTTAACGCTACAGAGTGTTGTAAAGGATAAGTTAACTCTGCAGAGTGTGCTAGAGGAAGATTTATATCTCAGTGATTCAGACGATGAAGGCACACGCAACATTGATACAGACGATAAGGGCGCTATTAACATTTATTCTGATCACAAGGGCAATATATAGACGATGAACGACTCATATTAGTGAGTCAGACGATGAAGAAGCATAGTTATAAATCAGTCAAACAATGTGGAAACGGACAATAATAGTTAAGACCCAAGAGAAATATTTGTACACGAAGACAGAAGAGTACGAAGGCAAGAGTGATACTGCAAATTCCTATTATGTACAATATGACCAACTCATATTGTAGCCCTGTTACAATTTTAATGATGTAAATGAACACTATTCACGTTAAGGGCACTATTAACATTTATTCAGATGATGAGGGCACTATCAACATTGATTCAGATGATGAAGGGAGTATCAATATTGATTCAGTATTTATCCTGTACTATCAATATTTATCCTGTACGTTATTATTTGAAAGTAAAAAAAAGTGTTATTTTGTTTTCCAAATAAAAAAACTTACTTTATCCTGGTAAACATATTTTTATTAAACATAATTAACCTTTTAATAAAACGTAATATTTATTAAAAAATTTCAGATTAGAATGCCAATGATAATCCCAAGGACTTTCTAATCCCGCAGATTAGAAACTTGTCATATGAGCAAAAATTGACAAACGTTAAATTACATTCGTTGTTTAGCAAAGCTTTTGATACAGTGCCACATGAAAGACTGATTAAAAAGATAGAGGCTCATGGTATTGGGGGTGCTATATTAAGATGGATTAGTTCATCTAATATTAGTTCATCTAAAAACTAATCCATATATAATATATATATATATATATATATATATATATATTTTAACCTAGAAGGGGTACCACCTCTGGTGCAAGTGTAGGGACCCATAGCCTCGGAGAAGAAAATAAAGAGTACTCAGAGAAGACCTTGTGGATCCTCACTGAACACTTTGATATTTTCTTCTCCTACCACCCCTATTCTTTTGGTATGTGTGTATATTTATCTAACTTTATTTGAAAATGTCATTACACAAAAAAGTTACAGTATTGATTACATGCAGGGTACAAGCCTGCTTGTCACAAGTTGAAAAGCTCCTCCAGCTCCTCAGATGGCGGGCAGGAACCATGGATGCAGTGAGCATTTCCTCTCTGGATTGCCACACTGAGGCGCTGAAAAAGAAAACTGGCAGCTCTAGGGTCTCTAGTTGTTTCGATTAGCTTAGACCCCAACTCCTTCAAAAAGCTAGCAGCACTTTTACCCCAGGCACCAAGTGTCTCTGAGGCAATGGGGACAAAATTGTAGTGGTGCTCAAGGTCTCTGTATTTACGTGACTTGGCCGCTTCCCGGTGATTGGCAGCTCCTCCTGCTTGAGTAGCACTGAAGTCAACATAGGTATTGGCTAAAGTTGAGACGCAAGTGTAGTCCCACACCAACTGTCTACCATTCTTCCAGGGGTTCACCGTGATTCCATCTGGGCGACCGACAGGCTCATTAGAGTTGTGGGACATTAGGTACCGGGGCTCTCTCTCTGCTGGACAGCCGGCTGTGGTAAGGCTTCTCTTAATAATGTCATTGACCTCGCCGTGTCTTGCATGCCATCCTCCTGTCCTTTGGCAGAGAAGGCCATGCCGTCCGTACCTGTCGGCCTCTGCCTCGCCGCAAATACACCTGTATTCGGTGTGGATTGGGGCAGCGAGACGGAGAGCCACGGCAATTCGAAGGGCCTGCGGTGTGAGACGAGTGCCGGTTGCTGACATTGGGATTGCTAATAGGAAATCACCTGCATGGGGAGCTGCTACTGCTCTAAGTCGGGCAGTGTCATGTGGTGTTGTCGCAGCTTCTAGCAAAGTCGCAGCTTCTTGGTCGGCAATGGGGCGATCCCAGCTGGATTGCTTATGGGCTTCAGAAGGCAGTGGTTGGGGTGCTGGTCCTGCGAGAGAGACCCATTTGGTTGTGCAGTCTGTGAAGCTGGGATCATGTACCCCTGCCTGTTGAACTAGGTGCTCAGGTAGGATTTCCTTCACCAAGTTGTCAGACCCCACTGAAGAGGACAGGAACGCTGGTACAGCAATTTGTGTTGCTGTGCGCACGCCAAGGCCCCCGAGTCTGACAGGAAGGGAGGCCTGTTTCCACTGCGAGTTGCTGAGGGAAAGATTGAGGGCTTTTTCTAGTGTTGATTTCAGCAAGCTGTCGTACTCTTCTAATTTAATATTGTTGAAAGATGGCGAACATCTTAGAAAGTAGGTCAGCCTGGGGAGGGACAAGCATCTGGTGATGAGGTAAAGTGCATCATGAGCATCGATGTCTTCAATCCTCTCGTTCATTCTCTTCAGGTCAGTGATCTTCTTACCAAGGACCTCGTCGATGGCATTCCTTCCAAGAGGAGCACCTAGGAGTGTGCTGTCCTCAGGGTTGGTTGTATGAATGTCAGGCAAAACAACCTTTATTTGCTCTATTATGTGCTGGTTGGTGGAGGTTATTTCGCACTTGGAAGGGTTCAGGGTGAGTCCTAGACTTGCTCCTTGCTCCTGAATGTCGTCCAAGAGTGCGTCTGGGGAGCCGGCTAGAGTACCATCGTCTAAGAACCAAATGTTGAGCTCACTGGACAGGTTATCGGTGACTTCCTTGATGACTAGGCAGAAAAGAAAAGGAGCAAGGGGGTCACCCTGTTGGACACCTTCTTGTGATTCGATTTCATGTTCCCCAAAGAGCAGAGTTAGATTCTTGCTGTAGCTATAATATATATATATTTTAATATATATATATATATTATAAAAATATATATATATTATATATATTATATATTATTATATATATATATATTTGCCTTATTACGAACATTCATGCATTGATCCTTTTGTTTTAAATTCTTACTAATTATAACTCCCAGATCCCTTTCGCAATCCGACTTCGCAATCTCAACACCATCTAGCTCGTATCTTGTAACTCTATCATCATTACCTAGCCTCAGAACTTTACATTTATCAGCATTAAACTGCTTCTGCCAGTCCATTTGACCATTTCAAAATCCTATCTAGATCAACTTGACGTGATAGAGAGTCCTCCTCCGAATTAATTTCCCTACCGATTTTCGTATCATCGGCAAATTTGCAAATGTTACTACTCAAACCCGAATCTAAATCATATATATATATTATAAACAACAGAGGGCCCAGGACAGAGCATTGAGGCACTCCACTTACAACATTTCCCACTCTGACTTGACTCCATTTATACTAACTCTCTGTTTCCTTTGGTATAGCCATGCCCTAATTCAGCTTAATATAGCACCACCAATACCATGAGCCTCTATCTTTTTAATCAGTCTTTCATGTGGCACTGTATCAAAAGCTTTGCTAAAGTCAAGGTACACAACATCACAATCCTTACCACTATCAACTGCCTCAACTATGCTAGAATAAAAAGATAACAAATCTGTTAAACATGAACGGCCATTTATAAAACCATGTTGCGACTCAATTATTAATTTATGTTTTTCAAGATGAAGACGAATTTTATTTGCTATTATAGATTCGAGTAACTTTCCCACAATAGACGTTAGGCTAATTGGTCGATAGTTAGACGCAAGTGATCTATCTCCTTTCTTAAAACTGGTATCACATTAGCAACTTTCCAAAACTTTGGCACTCTGCCTGACTCTATTGATTTATTAAATATGATTGACAGTGGGTCACAAAGCTCCCCTTTGCATTCTTTAAGCACCCTGGCAAACACTTCATCCGGCCCTGGGGATTTGTTGGTTTGAGTTTTTCTATTTGTTTAAGAACATCCTCCCTGGTAACTGCTAAACTCGTCAACCTGTCTTCGTTCCTACCCACGTAGACTTGTTCGGTTGAAGGCATATTGTTAAGTTCCTCTTTAGTAAATACAGATACAAAATATTTATTAAAAATACTACTCATCTCTTCATCACTATCTGTTATTTGACCTGTCTCAGTTTTTAATGGGCCTATCCTTCCCTAGTCTTAGTTCGATATAACTGAAAAAACCCTTTAGGATTTGTCTTTGCTTGCCCTGCTATACGAACTTCATAGTTTCTTTTTGCTTTCCTTATCTCATTAATTTGTAGACAGGAACTTCAAGACGCAGGCGTATGGAGGACCCCCTCGAAGAAACTCTTGAGGAGGCCATCCTCCATGTGATGAGAGACACCCTTTTGCAACTTGAAGGACGGGCATACCGGCAAACCAAGGGTACAGCGATAGGGGCATCCAGTAGTGTGGCAATCGCTGAAATATTTGTGCATGTAGTGTTCGAGAGGAAAC
>WNGS01100672.1:0-23768 GCA_020271785.1 Procambarus virginalis
GCTCCTCCCACCGAGCGCCCAGCTTTCACAATGGGGACCCAAAGCCCCACAGGCTCCTTCACATCCCCCTGCATCAAGTGCAGGCATTATTCATGGTCTTATTAAACAGGCGGAGAGGCTAGACGGACCAAACCAACAGCGTTTTGTCAGTGAACTAAACGCATTATATAGCAAGTATGTAATTATCAAAAAGAAGGCACCAAACCGGAAGGTTATGTAGCACCATCCAATGTGTGGGATAATCAGAGGGCGCTAAATATCACCAAGGACGCCAATACGAGAACAGAAACGCATAAGGCGAACGATATCAAAGTATCCTAGTCACTGAGAATACAAGCGACCGAGGGAGACGGTCGGAAAACAAGACACGCTCGTTTCGGAAGTCAGGACACTCAACAAGGATATGCACGACAGTAAGAGGGACAATGCAATTAGGACAATAAGGAGCAGGGCGGTGCTCCATCAAGTGACCATGAGTTAAGCGAGTATGGCCAATACGCTACCTCGCCAGAGCTGGTTACCATGGCAGGAGGACGGCGACGGGAACACAACCTTTAAGACGTAGTTTGTTACCGGTAACTGACGACCAACAAACCTGCCAACGGTAAGGAGGGAGGAATGGATAACCGGGAAAAAGTCGGAATAAGGAATGCCTTTACGAGAGATGGGACAAGAGCGGACAGCTTCCCAGGCGGAAGCACGCTCATTTAAAGACACCAAAATATGGCTGGGAACCCAACAAAACTCAACCGACTTAAATTTACTGTGAACAAGAAACAGCCAATGTTGGATCTCGACAACCACTGGATGAACCAGAATAAAGGACCTGAGAGCCATGAGAGCACTACGGGAGTCAACAACCACAAAGGAAGATTGACAACGGACATCTGTTGTACTGCGGCACTTGCCGAAACCAAATTGAGAAGGGGAGAGGAGGTGATGGTGTTCCAGGAACCACATCAGACGAACGTTAACCATACGTTCAAAGAGTTTGCAGACAACTTGTGAGGGCAATAGGGCGAAAGTCCTTAGGGGATGTTCCCAGAGACCCTGGTTTGCGAACAGGGAAGACAATGGCATCGAGCCAGTCCTCAGGGACTGACGACGACTTCCAGATCCGATTATACAGACTCGGTAAATACTGAGACGTGCACAGAGGGAGATGGCAAAGCATCTCAATGAATGCCATCGGAGCCCGCCGCCGTAGAACCGCAGAGGGCCAGGGCAGAACAAAGTTCAGAGAGAGAAGGGATCGTTATAGGGAAGTCGAAGACGAGTGTAGAAATCTAAAGGACGTGATTCAAGGACAGGTGTACGAAGAAGGAAAGATTAGGGAAGATGAAGATCAGAGCTAACAGAAAAGTGGGAACCCAGTTCGGTAGCGACCTGCAACGGGTCCGCCACAAGAGTACCACGGAGGTGAAGGACCGATGAAACATCTGGAACGAACTTGCCAGCTATCTTGTGGATACGCTTCCAGATCTGTGGCAGAGGACTTTCGGATGTAATGGTGGAGACATAAGGTGCCCAACATTCACGTTTAGCCATATGGATGGCCCTACGGGCCACCGCACTCCCTTTCCAAAAGAAAAGAAAAGAATTGGCTGTCCGAAACGGCGGTCTCTCTTCCAGGCTGTACGCTTACAGCGAACAGCCCGAGCAGTTTGCATTTCACCAGGGAACACACTTCCATGGACCCCGAGAGGAAGAGCGAAGAATAGAGTGGAGGGCAGCGTCGAAAACTGTCATGAAAAGGGAGGAGAAAGCGAAGGAGAGGTAGAAGGGAGAGGTCAGCGAGAACAGCAGTGAGGGTAAAGAGGTCCCAGTCTGCTTTAGCAAACTGCCACCTAAGGAAGGAGAGGGGAGGGCGAAAAGAGAAAAAGGTAACAAGGATGGGGAAATGGTCACTGCCATGGAGGTCACCAAGAACCTGCCACGTGAAATCCAAGTAAAGAGAAGATGAGCAAAGAGAAAGATCAAGACAGGAAAGGGCGAGTGTCCGAGAGTCCAAATGCATGGGCTCACCAGAATTCAGAAGATACAGGGAAGAAGAGAGGGTAAACGGCTCAAGTAGGCGACCTCGGGTGTTGGTCATTACATCACACTAAAGGGAATGACAATTGAAATCACCCAGCTGGAGCACAGGCTCCGGCAAAGAGTCCAATAGGTGTTTCAGACCAGGAAGAGAAAGCGGGACACTCCGGGGAGATAAATGGAACAAACTTTGTACCATTTCCCCACAAAGATACGAGCAGCAGAACAATGGAGAGGCAAAGGAATAAGTAAGGGGACAAAGGGAACATCAGAGCGAATCAAGAAAGCTAGGTTAAGTTAAGAAGAGAGTTAGGAGCCACAGCTTGGGGGGGGGGGGAGAGAAAGGAATAGCCACGAAAGCGACCAGGACGAACACCAAGCATCGGCTTGGTGCTCGTCCGAGAAAAATAGGGGATTTTGGTAGGGACGCGAGTCTTATTTTCCTCGGCGTCACCCCTTTTATATGAAAGGAACCATCGGAAATGCATCCGAGGTTCAAGCAGGGGCCAAAGAAACCTCCATAGCAGGAACAGGGGGGCGCAACCACCGAAATGGGAGGGGAAGGAGTGATATTGTCAGTAGTAGGGGCCGAGGAAGAAAGCGAAGCCTTCTTACCCGCCGGGGAGGAAGGAGGAGAGGAGTCAGGCTTACGCCTCCGACTTAAAGAGACCGGCGTCCCAGCAACTACGTACCCGGCAATGGACTCCAGCGTCTCAACAGGAGAAGCTGAACGAGAGCACACACGACGGCCGTTGGGAGAGCGATGGACATCAGCCCGCACCAACAGGCGGCGGGGAGAGTCAAGAGATGGAGGAGAAGGATGGGAAGGAGGATCGAAGGGAGACGAGGAAGAAGACACAGAAGATATGACAGACCGGGTAGAAAGAAGGGGAACGCCAGATAGAGGACAAGGAGGGTGACCCTGCGGTACAGAACTCAAAGGAACAAAGGAGGGGGCAGTGGCCGTATCAGGGTCCAAGACCCGGAAACGGTTGCAAGTTAAAGGAAGGTGGGAAGGATGAGGAAAGGAAGAAGAACGCAACACGCGAGCTTAAGAGACATTAGCGGGAGCCGGCGAACCTGGCGCCTCGCCTCAGGAAAAGATAAACGCTCCCGGTGCTTCAAGTTGAGGACGGCTGCCTGAAGCTTGTAATGGATGCACACACAGGAGAAGGTAGGATGAGCATCCCCGCAGTGTAGGCAGCGAGCCTAGGGAGAAGTGCACTCCGACTTAGAGTGACCTTCACCCCCACACAAAGGACAGAGAAACAATCCCAGAGCAGCGGAGGGCACCATGCCCAAACCTCCAGCACTTATTACAGAGCCCACGAGAAGGAATGTACTCCTGGACAGAGCACCTGGCACCAGCAAGAATGACAGGATGGAAGGGTCCTACCATCAAAGGTAATCTTCACAACCCGATGGGGTTGACGGCGACGACCACGAGGGGGACGAGTAAACCAGTCTACCTGGAGGACAGAATGGCCTTGGGCATCAAGGATATGCTGAATATCATCGTGGCAGTCTTGCAGATTCTGAACACCGGTCGCAACAAGGGGCAGGAGGAGAATAGGGCCAACACTGGCATTCAACCGAGCATTCTTTGAGATCCGAGCAGGGATCTCGCCAAGGCAGGATAAGGCAGCCAAGCGGGAAGCAGCATCCCGAGAGGAGCAGCAACGACACGTGTACTGGGACGAGTGGGGTTGAAGGTAACAGAGGCATCCACGGAATCAACAAGATGCCGATGGAGAGAGAAATTGTCAGGAGGCGCAGAATCAAGAGGGAGATCAAAGTATTTGGCCCATGAAGCGAGGCCAAAGAAGGCCTGATACGCATCAGTACGGGAAGGAATTGAGCGAGTGCAGCCGTGGCGCGGACAGTGTTGAGAACCCCCAGAGAGAGGGGTTAAAAGGCACAGTAGTCACAACGCGAGACTTAGCCGCACCAGGGAACGAAGTGGTTACAACTGGAGGCTTGAGGCTCGACCCATCCAGAGGAGGGAGGGGAACTGGGGGGAAAAAGTGAGGAGGGTCAAAGGAGGAGCAAGGTCGGGGCCCAACGCAGCGGGGGCTACAGAGCCCGGTCTTCCAATACAGGCCGACTCGGGGGCCTGGTCGCCCACCCCACGAGCCTGAGAGGGTACAACAAACATTCAACGACACACAGACGATGAGTGACAATTCATCCACGAATGTGCCCACCATACCCACCATGGAGCAACAATTAGAGGCACGACATCCAACAGGAAGTTATTGCCGATCATGCCGGGGTCCCTTAGGGGTACGTCTTGAGTATACGCCCTACAAATGCCACCTTAAGAACCGTCAGTCCATCGAGAACTGGTTCAGCGACGGAAGGGGGATTAACAATAAAACAGTTCCCCTCGCATGAGACGTTGGTTACAACAGTTCTACGGGTGGCAGAGTATGCCTCCTCAAGCACCAGGGCATCAAAATAGAGGAATTCCAAAGGAATAACCAAAACAAGCAAAAGGTCGGCAGGAAACAACAAGCAGATAGGAGAAGAGGGGGGGGGGAGAAAAACGAAACAGAAGGAAAAGGAAAAGTCGTTCAGCACAATTAGAGAGGACAGCAGCAGGAGCACAAGGCCACAAAAGGACAGAGGACTGTCCCAAGGAGCATCACACTCTGGCAGCCGCCCACTAAGCCCCCCTCACGACATCAACGAACTTAGCTGGGAGGGGGGGGGGTGTCTCCTGTAGTTCTTGTCCTTGAAATTTCCTTCTGTGTTCCTGTACCAGCTGTTCCCCCTCTGGTTTTGTTCTTCCGTTGTATCGTCTTCCATTCAAGTTCCCTATAAAATCCTGGTTACTATTTTATCCATTTCTGAAAAAAACCGTTGTTGCTGTTAACCACATCCCTGTACCTTCCCAGGTTTCTGTTATCTCTATCCCTGTACCAACCGTGGTTACTGCGATCCCTTCGTTGATTGTCTCGTTTAGGCCTGTAGTTCTGCCTCGGCCGTACCTGTCTATTGTTTCCTCTGTCGTGGCCTGAATTTACCCAGTTTGCCCCCTGTTTCATTCTCCAGTCTTTCCCGGCTGTATGGTACGTTACCTCCTATTATCATTCTTGCTCCCTGATGTTGAACAAGGTCAGGATTCGCTTCGAGATTCTCTTCTGCTTGTAGGAAGATCTATCTGGAATTATCTTGTATTTTGTGTTTGAATGCTGCTTACTATTTTATTCTATTTTATTCAGAGGGCTTTGTCGATAGCATCCGTCAGCTTTCGTTTCGTACCCTCATAGGGATTTGAGTGTTTCCTCGTACTTTAGGTTTGTCTGACCTGACCGGATCATCAGGCTACCGTTGTATGCTTTTGGTAGCCTATTCGGTCGTCTCATACACTTCCTAGATGATCTTACCGATCTGTCAGGTTCCTGATTTTCTTCACGAGGTGGTTGATTACCAGCTCTATTTTCGACGCTTCCCTTGTGAGAGACGTTATTAGCAGCATGGTATAGTTTGCCATCGCCGCTTGTGCTATTCGCTTGTTTACGTGTTTAATATACTCATCCAGGGCTGACAGCAGCGGTAGACTTGTAGAGAAGAACGGAAGCAGAACATGCACCCCTAAATAGTCTGGGACTGTTCCCAGTCTTACCACTGTTGCATCTGGAGAAGCTTTTTTAGGTCTTCTGTTGTGAAAATGGGCTTCAGTAGGTTGATTATCTGTGTTCCGGTGTGAGGAACTCTTCCTGTTTATATCGTGTTTCTTCCATTATTTTGTTATGCTCTTAAGTTCACGATCACAACAGGACCCCTACTTTCCTAAGTCAAAAAACGTGCACTAAGAGACCAGGATAATCGAAAAATAAACTGGCTGGAATGGTGTTCACATCTGGATGAACACACCTCCCTTGGAGAGATGTGGCAGCAAATCCACAGGGCAAAAGGAAATAAGACGCCAAGAGGCCTACACCCTAAGGATCCTGAACAGGAAGCCGACGTACTGGCAAACAAATTTCCATAAAGAGCAGCCAGTAATCAACTTCTACCAGAAGTACTAGCAGTGCAGAAAGGATTGAAGGGAAAGATGGCACAGTATTCGGAACGCATGTCCAGAAGCCGCTGACACTAATACCCCTTTCAGACTGGACAAGTTCAGCCAGACTAAGAAACTCCAAAGATACATGCAGGCGATGAGTCACAATAACGTGGTTGAAGTATGTTGACCAATCCACACACTAGAAAATGAAGGGACGACGACGTTTCGGTCCGTCCTGGACCATTCTCAAGTCGATTGTGATGAGGGAAGATTGTTGTTGTCGTTTCAGATTTAGCTACTCTGAACGAAGTGTTCAGGTAGCACGGGCTATGGTGAGCCTGTATGAGGGTAGTAGTAGTTTTTGTTATAGATTCAGCTACTCTAATCAAGTTCCAAGTAGCACGGGCTATGGTGAGCCCGTAGTGGACTTACCTGGCCTATGAGGGAAGTTGTTGTTGTTGTTTAAGATTCGCTACTCAGAACAATAACTTCCAGTAGCACGGGCTATGGTGAGCCCGTAAGTGGAGGCTCTTTGGAGCCATTATCTGTACCAGTATCTGATACTAGAGATCTGGCGATGGATGGGGGTCTTCATGCTGGTTTTCAGCCTGGAGGGCTGGCTATGCCAGTTATGGAGCTGGTGTGATTGGTGTCGACCTCTAGGTTTTCCGTTTTTTCTTTGCCTACGACTTTGGCTGAGTAGTGCTGTCGTTAGAGTTTGGTGACGTGGCCTCCATGAGGAAGTCTTGAACCGTATATGTGTCATATTTGTGATGCGGCGCTGGAGCTCCTACTATGATTTCCTCGTCTGAGGAGTCCGTAACCTCCGTAGTGGGCGTTTTTGTCTTTCGCCTCGCAGCCTTAGGTAGGCTTAGGTGTCGTTGATTGGTGGTTGTAGCTATTTCAGGAGCGCTGGTGGTGCTGTTATCGTTTGTAGACAGCACGTCTGCTAGCGCGGCTGCTGAGACTGTGATGGTAGGAGTGTTGGGAGCTGGAGAAGGAATTACCTCTGTGTCGCCCGGGTCATGGGCGGTTCTAGAGTCGGTGTCGAAGTTGACAGCACGGTCGTCCTGGTGGTAGTCTCTGGAGTGGTAGAGGAGGCAGTTAGATTTACGCTAGTGGCTATGATGGGGGCCAGACCATTGTCTATGTATAATGCGTTCAGTTCACTAACAAAGCGCTGGTTGTCAGGTCCTGCAAGCCTTTCCGCTAGTTTAAGAAGACCAGGGATAATGCCTGCACGTGATGCAGGGGGCTGTGAAGGAGCCTGTGGGACCTTGGGTCCCCAATGAGAAGGCTGTGTCGTCTGCTGGGAGGAGCCACATGTTGGTAAGACCGGAAAGTCTTCTGGTCGATTAGTGAGAGCTAAGGTGGTGGGTTGAACGCTTAGGGCTCTGATCGAGGAGGTACAAGGGTTGTTTCTCTTGGCTTCAACCTGGGCCTTGATGCTTTCCTGTCTGCGGGGGGCAGCGGTAGGAAATTGCGGGGTGATTGCCATCACAGAGCAAGCAGCGATGGACTGTTGCCTTGCATATGGAGTAGTGATGGTCCAGTGCGCACAGGCTGCACCTCTGGACAGGGTGCTGACATTTGTTGGTCGGGTGGGAGAGGTCGTAGCACTTAAAGCACTGCTGGATCTCATGGTATCATTCCTTTTTTATTTGGTGGGGTGGTATTTTTAGGCCGAAACAGTAGAATCCTTGTGTGGCAGCCTGGGTGGCCGCAGCTATGGTGGTGAACGTAATCTTCATTGATGTTTTGTCGGTGTTGCAGAACTCTAGGTTGAATACCGATAGTTTGGATTTTCGTCCTCGATATTGTCCATGATATGAAGTTGAGGTCGCTCAGCGATCCACTAGCTTGTCCTGTTGGCAAAAACAGTTCTTCCGGCCAGGAACTGACGTGGGAAGTGAGGATGTAGGTGGTGCTCTTTGCGAAGAATGGCATCGTTAGTGAGGAGTTTTTCTAGCTCCTCTTCACATGAAAAATAGAGCACGATATCTTCACCTTCCTGACTAATGTCATTGGGTTTGACGCCAGTTACGTCCTTCAGGACCTTTAAAGTATTGCTTTTTCCGATAGCATGACCGTCAAGTGGAGTAGCTCTGACCTTAAGACGTTTGCGTCGCATTGTGACCACACTGCACCTTGTGATGTGTTGGCGGGAGATGTCTCTCCCGTCCTGTGTGCCTATGAGGGAAAGAGATGAAGGCAATAAATAAGCAAGAGAGGTGAGGAGCAAGGCAAAGGTATGCAAGGTAAGGTGTAGCAGAGGGGATAGTAACAGGAAAAGAATAAAGGTACTACACTTTCATTACATTACTACTTTCTGCAGTTACCTTTGTTCTTTTTCCTATTACTATCCCCTCTACTACACCTTACCTTGCATACCTTTTGCCTTGCTCCTCACTTCTCTCTCGCCTATTTATTGCCTTCATCTCCTTCCCTCATCCCAACGACCTTAGAAGAGCTTTAAGAGTTCCTGAATCTTGCTGTGGCCACCCTGAAGCCATCAACAGAGCCACTCTCCTGGTCAACAAAGGTGTCCAGCAGCTGGACGCCCTCATAAAGACTGTGAAGCAGTATCCTCCCCCGCGATAACAGCTCGATGATTAAATGCAATGTCATAATAATGAAAAGAATTACGGAGAAAAGAAAAACAAAATTGTACCACTTAAGGGCTATTCATGCCCGTGCCACCTCTTGGGTGGCTTAATCCTTATCAATCAGGAGTAACCACCATTTTGGTCACCATTTGGTCCGGGAGACATCTCCCGTCACGCAGGGTGCCGTCGCACCTCCACAGATCTCCAGTATCATCACTCGATACTGTTAATGGCTCATAAGGGCCACCACTTACGGGCTATTCATGCCCGTGCCACCTCTTGGGTGGCTTAATCTTTATCAATCAATCAATCTTCCCTCATCAATTTGGTCCGGGAGACATCTCCCGTCACGCAGGGTGCAGTTGCGCCTCCACAGATCTCCAGTATCATCTCTTGATACTGGTAATGGCTCAAAAGGGCCACCACTTACGGGCTATTCATGCCCGTGCCATCTCTTGGGTGGCTTAATCTTTATCAATCAATCAATCTTCCCTCATCATTACGGGCTATTCATGCCTGTGCCACCTCTTGGGTGGCTTAATCTTTTTCAATCAATTCCCTCATCACAATCGACTTGAGAATGGTCCAAGATGGACCGAAACGACGTCGTCCCTTCCTTTTCTAGTGAGTGGATTGGTCTCCAAAGATACACCCCACAGACAAAACCTTTAAATTTATCATGAACCTCGGCCCAGAGGTTCAGATGGGATAAGGTATTTAAAAATAGAAAGTATCCGCAAGAAAATTAAGTCAATTCTATTTTGTTTAATTATGCGTGTATTAGAGAAAAATTGCTAAAAAAAATATAACATACATTCTCTCACACTGTTGCGGGTCCTCACACAGCTCTTGTACCTGTGTTATGTCCCCGTTAAAAGTCAGCAGTGTCAAGGATTACAAGGACCCTAGCAAGTTCCGAGGGTAGAAGAGTAGAGAAATAATGGAGCGTGCATCTCCGTGATCGCCACACACTGGGTTATGCCTTTGGCTCTTGGTTGGCGGGGTATACACCTCTTCACCCAGTGCAACAGATTAGACTCACTGTGGCTCCTCCAGCTACTCCCTATGGTAGCCAGCCTTCAAGCAAATTAGAAACTAGGTTACCCCGAGGTCCTTGGACCTACTGTGAATTAGGTTTCCCTCGACAGCATCGATACTACTACAAGCCCTTTGTTTACTCTTGGCCTAAGTGCAGAACTGACGCACTCACCTAAGCAGAAATATTGCCATTACGACCATTTCTGATCATAACCCTAGCCTCGCCTGCATCTAACCCACCTTTTGTGTGTGCTTTTAAAACATTCTTGCAATGTTGGACATTCTTGAATTATTTTAATACCGAGTGGTAGTGCGAGTTCACTTTAACTGGCATAGTTATGGCAAAACATAACAGTGGGTAGTACTATAATTAAAAATAACTAAAATTTACAAAGAATAATAAATGCAATACACTGGTAGCACTAGCCTTGTTCACTGTTAGTATTTGTTAGCCGCTTGCAGTCTCGGTTATCAATTTTTACTTCACTAGAGAGATACGGGTAAATACAGTGTCAGACAAATGATTAATTGTCCGAGGCTCTGAGCCAAAATGTCATTTTACTTTAAATTCTGTTGAAATTCAACAGATGACTTCTAACGGACACTAGGCTACAGTTCTAGTTTGAATATTATGACATATATAAAGGTGTACTGATTACTTATATGTAAATCAAACTATACCCCCCTACAAATTATTATAGCCTAAATCCTATATGTTCCCTAAGGAGAAATGAGAGGGGAGGGGGAGGTATTACTTAACAGCTGACTATAATCACCTGGAGTGACGAGCTTCTGGCCTGCGTCTCGCCACTGCTTCAACTGCCGCCTCCGATGTCACTTCCTCACCAGTTGTCCTCCGATGTTGGGTGCACCCTTCAAACCACTAATTTCCGGTAGCCTCAATGGGTATTCACTGTCTTCATATTCCAGCTTCCTCACAGCTGAACCCTCCACTACTGGGCTTCTTCATAGGTGTCACAGTTCACGTTCCCGGGGCCCTTCCCGAACCCTGTTCTTGTGCTAGGCTCTTGCTAAGGATCGTCGCTCTACCAGCCAACTTCCTTCCCCCTTGTAGCTGTCGGGAAGTGGCTTCACACACTAAGCTACACTAGTGCCGAGTAGGCAACTCATTAATCACTGCCTTCCCGCATCAGCATGTATGTTTCCTGTCACTACACTTTTCTGACTTTCAGTGAGAATTGTCACTGGCCACGTCCTCAATGCCACTACATGTACATTGGTCACTGACTTACCAACTCCCTCACTTCGTTGGGACTGCGTTGAGGACCTGAAGGGTGACTTTGCACTGCTCACAATTACTTTTGGGCTTGAACGCTATGTCCTTGGTCGCTTCATTAAGCTGTAGAGCGACCCTCACGAGACCCTCCTGCATCAGTCTTAACTGCACAGCCTCCTCCATCGTATATACATCTTCAAAATGTCAACGACAGCCCCTCACGTAGAAGCAGAGGTCTATTGCTTCCTCTTTGAAGCTCAACTGTACAGTACGAAAGTGAATCTTACATAAATCTTGGAGCACTCGCGTGTAAATTCTTTAGACCTAGGATAGGAAGGAACCGTCATCATCAGGGCCTATAAACTGTCTCAGCTCGATTCGGATCGCTCATAAAAATCTCTGATCACCTATTGATTAGAGGAAGGTCCAGGACAATAGCAAATCTCGTCTTGTTGCATCCCGGGTATGGCAATGTCACTGCTCCTGGACTAATTAATGCCTTCCCTTGCGAATTCCTCAAAGCTGAAGTTGTAACAAAATCGTGCAACTCGCACTTTCCCCACAAATTTACACATTCTCTTGGCTGCCTAGCACATTTGTAGGTTTGATATAAATGACTGAGAAGGTCTGAATTACAGAAATCATAAAATATTCTACCTACTGCAATTTAAGAAGCTGTTTCAAGTAACATTTCACCTCTGGCCTCCTTATGCTGCTCAAGACCTCTTTGTCTCGTTTTAGATTCAGCTACCGAGAACAAAAAATTCTAGAAGCACGGGCTTAGGTGAGTCTGTAAGTGGAGGCTATTTGAAGCCTTTATCAGTATCAATAGCCGACACTTGAGATCTGGAGATGGAATGTGGTCTTCATGGTGGTTTTCAGCCCTGGAGGGGCTGGCTGTACCAGTTATGGAGCTGGTGGAGTTAGTGTAGACCTCTAGGTCTTCCACTTTTTCTTTGCAGGTACTTTGGCTGTGCCGTGCTGTCGTTGGAGTTTGGTGAAGTAGCCTCCATGAGCAGGTCTTGTAACGAGTAGGTGTCGTATATGTGGTGCGGCAGTGGAGCTCCTAAGATTTCCTCATCTGAGGAGTCCGTAACCTGCGTAGTTGGTGCTTTCGTCTTTCACCTAGCAGCCTTAGGCAAGCTCACGTGTCGTAGATTGGTGGTAGAAGCTATTTCAGGAGCGTTGGTGGTGCTGTTTGCAATTGTAGACAACACGTCTGTTAGCGCAGCTGCTGAGATGATGGTAGCAGTGTTGGGAGCTGGAGGGGGAATTACCTGTGCCGCCATGGTCATGGGTGGTTCTGGAGTGTATTGATCGTGGTCGTCCTGGTGGTAGTCTCCGAAGTGGTGCTGGAGGCACCGACACTTGTGCCAGGGGCTATGATGGGGTCCAGGCCATTGGCTAGGTATAATATGTTCAGTTCACTGACAACGGTGATTATCTGGTCCGCCAAGACTCTACGCTAGTCTGATAAGACCAGGAATAATGCCTGCACGTGATGCAGGGGGTTGCGAAGGAGCTTGTGGGGCTTTGTNAATCACCTGTTTTTGTGTTAGTTGTTGCAATTTTATACGAGTCATGTGTGTGCTACCTAACTCAGTGTACTGGTGCTTTGGTAACTTTTATATTGTATTGTGTTTTTTATAAATAAATAATAAACTACTATTAATTGAGCCTTCAGCCCCAGGTGTCTTCAGCACCAAGTTGCCTATTAATCACTAAACTATAAGTGTGATGAGGACCATAAGAGTCACTTAAATTGATTCAGTTGCATTGAGGAGTCCCATGACCAAACGTGGATTAGGACCAGGTGAAGCAAGTCTGAGAGGAGACCAAAAAGTACTCTTTATCAACCTTGCTCCCAGGCCCTAGACGCTTGCTCTCGTATTTGCTGGATTCCGAACGCTTTGTGAAGCGTCTGCCAAATGCACATTGATGACGTTGCACGCAATTGCAATCTGGATTCAAAGTGAAAACCCCACACCAACAAATGCAAAATGCCCAAACTGCAGGGAAAAATCATGCCTGAAACAATATGTCCAGAAAGGGTTAAAGGAATCCAAGCCTTTGGATCTACCCAGCAACCCGAAGTCACAAATCTACGACACAAACTACCAGACCCTCAGTTAAAAGCCAAATAAAATACTACTCGTCAAATGCGAATCTATGAAAATAAAAATCAGCAACAGTCTAGAGCACCAATTCCTTCTTGTTTTTATAACAGGACCTCTAAGAACTGGAGAAAGACCAGCACTCCACAAGGCAAAAAGAATCGCACAGATATGGTCATCAAAATTAATTCACCTGTTATTGCCTCCTGAATATATCAAGTACAAATGATGACCTCTACATCATCATATGCTCCAGTAGCAAAGGCACTACGATGACCAGACCACACACTAGAAGTTGAAGGGACGACGACGTTTCGGTCCGTCCTGGACCATTCTCAAGTCGCTTGTGATGAGGAGGTAGAGAACGGGAAATAAATAGGCAAGAGAGAGGTGAGGAGGAAAGTAAGGTGTAGAGAATAGTAGTAATAATGAGAACTGCAGAAGGCCTATTGGCCCATACGAGGCAGCTCCCATTATAACCACCGAAGGAAAGGTAATAGGAATAAGCAGAGGATAGCAAGGGAGCGTAGGAGAAGACAATGAACAGAAAAAGGGGAGAAGAGAGAAAGAAAAGGAAAGAGAAAGCAAGATAAATGGAAGGGGTAAGCTTATGTTAAGTCACGTTTGTTAGAAAGATTAGAGCATTTGAGTATGTACTGGGAAAGGGAAGAGTCCACAGCAACAAAGCCAGGACTCAAGTTCATGTTCACCAACATGAACTTGAGTCCTGGCTTTGTTGCTGTGGACTCTTCCCTTTCACAGTACATACTCAAATGCTCTAATCTTTCTAACAAACGTGACTTAACATAAGCTTACCCCTTCCATTTATCTTGCTTTCTCTTTCCTTTTCTTTCTCTCTTCTCCCCTTTTCTGTTCATTGTCTTCTCCTACGCTCCCTTGCTATCCTCTGCTTATTCCTATTACCTTTCCTTCGGTGGTTATAATGGGAGCTGCCTCGTATGGGCCAATAGGCCTTCTGCAGTTCTCATTATTACTACTATTCTCTACACCTTACTTTCCTCCTCACCTCTCTCTTGCCTATTTATTTCCCGTTCTCTACCTCCTCATCACAAGCGACTTGAGAATGGTCCAGGACGGACCGAAACGTCGTCGTCCCTTCAACTTCTAGTGTGTGGTCTGGTCAACATACTTCAGCCACGTTATTGTGACTCTTCGCCTGCAAAGGCACTACGACTAAACTCCAAGTCTCCCCACCTACCAAGACAAAGAAAGGCAGCCAAAGGTGTATCAAGTGGCTACTGTTCCATTGGTTATTACCTCCCTAACAGAGACCATCAGCAAGGTGCTTGACAAAATATTCCAAGCACTGCAACTGACCAACCCTCAGTCAAGGAAGTTAATGTTAACAGGTAAAAAAAATCTACTGAACTTATTTCCTCCACACTTCAACAAGCCCTACCGGAAAATGTCTACGAATTCGAAGGTGGTGACGAAACTTAATTGTTTCAGCGACCAATGGCAGTTTCCACTCCAGCAAAGACAAGCCGTCGAGGAAATAAGCAGATTAGAAGCCACAACGAACTCAATGGATTCAACTAAACCAGAATAATGGCCAATAACGACAATCTCAAGATTATACAACGGAATATTCAAGGATTAGAAAACAAAGCACAAACACGGAGCAGTGCTTCTCGATGACAACACTGATCTTTTTTTTACTTCAAGAAATACTTCCAGGACTGAAAGAAGTATTAATATCCCAGGATATCGGGGTTTCCACTGCCCAATTGCTCGAGGTGGTACCAGAGGCTTTTCAAAACTAGTAAGAAATCATATCAATGTCACGGCAATCACAGATCTGCCTGACTGTGGTGAGGACGTCGAAATTATGGAAGTTAATATCACAATGAGGAACTCAGTGTTGTCCATCTTCAATGTATACAGGGGTTATAGGGAACAATATGGATCTCGGCAATCTTTGAAATAGCAGTCACCATACCTATCATATCTGGTGACTTCAACGCTCATGGAGAGTTACTACCTAACTGACCAAGTACCGACGCCAACAGAAAACTATTGTTATATATACAAGCTATTTATATAAAGCCACCAGCACGCATAGCGTTTTGGGCAAGTCCTTAATCCTACTTTTCCCTGGAATACAACCAGCCAAATCGTTTGTTTCACCCTTTCACTGTTGGATGAACAGAGGCTATGGTTAAGGATTGACGGTCAGTAATCTTCCCTGGCCAGGATACGAACCCCATCCAAAGCACTCGCAAAACGCCATGTGAGCGTGTAACCACTTCGTCATGGGGACTGCTTAAATTTTAACATGTTTAACACATTTTGAATGAAGTGCCTGAAGTCAGTCTAACAGAATCAACCCATATTGGTGAGGGGAAGCTGGACCTCACATTTGTGTCCACCAGTATTCATGAGTTGTGTCATTGGTTAGTTGCCCATGTACTAACTAGTGACCACTTTGCGACAAAAACTGTTATTAACATAGCACTACCTCCCAGACCTTCAGCTCCCGAGCCCGGATTGGATTTTATCAAAGCAGATTGGACGAATTTTCAGGAATCTCTTGAAATTTGCCACCACAACTACACTCCTCCTGACAATATTGATGAGATTGAGAAAGATTTAGTAAATGCAATACACAGCAGCAAATCACTCCATCCCCAAGAAGTAAACAATTACCCAACAACAACAAGACCAATGGTATTACTGTGATGGGATCAAAGAACTACGTAACAGACTAAATTGGGCAACAACCAATTTCAGAGGACGTTGAACCGAATCTGATATAGGACTTCTTAAAAGCTGTCTGATATCATGTGCATGAAGAAACGCACATAATCAGAGAAAAGTGGTGCACCAAGTTAAATCAGCATACATCTTAGAACATCTAGAGGCAGATGAACAAGGTCAAAGGAAAATCGCCGCCTGCTCCTCCCCATCATTGCAAATCCCAATCAAGAAGAAGAAAGATTAGCAAATCTATTTGCTTCAAGAACCAGTTCCACTCAAGTTCCACAAGCAACTCTGACTCACAAAGAATGCAAGTGGCCCGATGGATAAAAAGAGACCATGTTTTACCTTTGCCTGACGAACTAGACCAACCTTTCAATCTGAAAGAACTCTGAAGAGCTACAAAGGAAACTAAAAACACAGCTCCAGCCGAGGACAAAATCTCAACATGCTACACTACATCTGTTCACAACATGCTAGCCTGGCTAAGAGAAGTGTGAAAAAAAAACTTTTTGAATTTCAAGAATATGAGCAACAAGAACTCTACCACTCACTCGAAATACTGCAATTATAGTTCCGTTTCCAAAACCCAAAGACTCGGGAAATCCAAAACCCATCTTATTAACTAGCTGTCTGGCCAAATCTGCGAAAAGAATGGTTCTTAGTCAAATTGAATGGAAAAACCAAACCACTGCACGAAAATATGTTTGTTTACAGAAAATATGGGGGGGGGGGGACTACAGAATGCTTTACCTCCTACATTCAGGTACATTCTTTACCTCCTAGATTCAGGTTTGAGGAGCAATATTTGCAAATTTGCCGATACAAAAATCGGAAGGGCAATAAACACTGAAAAGAACTATCACTTTAGACGATCTAAATAAGGTTTAGAAATGGTCAGAAGATTGGCAGATGCAGTTTAATGCTGAAAAAAATGTAAGGTTTTGAGGGTAGGAAATAATTCTATAGCTATAAGATGCAAGCTAGATAGTGTTTAGATTGCAAAGTCGGATCGCGAAAGGGATCTGGGAGTTATGATTAGTAAGAATTTAAAACCAGAAAATCAATGCATAAATGTTCATAAGACAAATTGGACAGATTTATTAATCGAAGCGTTAGTAATAAGACACCCGGTGGTGTTCTGTAGCTATATCTTGCTCTGGTTAGGCCCCATTCAGATTATGCAGTTCAGTTTTGGTCGCCATATTATAGAATGGATATAATATTCACTAGAACGCATCCAGCATAGGATGACAGTTAATCCTCCCATATTAGAAACCTATCATGTGAAGAAAGATTGACAAAGCTTAAATTACATTCTCTAGAAAAGCGAAGAATTAGGGGGTGGCATGATAGAGGTGTATAAGTGGATGATTGGACATAAAGGTAATATTAATGGGGTACACATCACAATAGCATGATACATCATGCTATTGTGAATCTACAATGACCGTGATGAGGGTTTGAACTTACGTCCTGGATGATTACAGATGTGTCTTATTTGATTGCACCACGAAATGGTTAAAAGAATTGCAACCGGGCCCTCAAGGAACCCGCAGCCTCTAAGACACAAACCAAGGTTTTACACTCCCCCCCCCCCTCATGCACCCGGGCTCTTTCAAAAAGCTGTTCTACTTCCTTGCCCTTACTTCAGTACACTCCCAGTATTGAAGTACCACTCAACCGGGAGGCAGTAGCTCACCCCGGTTGCAATTCTTTTAACAATGTCGTGGCGCAATCAACAAAGGCACATCTGGGATCATTTCGGACATAAGTTCGAAACCTCATCACGGCCCCTGTGGATTTGCTCATTAATAAGGTGTTAAAAGTATCAACACAAGACAGATCACGAAACTGAGTATATATTGGCTAAGTTTAGAATCAGAAGAGGGTAAATACGGGTTCGGTAAAAGGGCTGTTGATTTGTGAAACCAATTACAGTTTAACGTAATAGAAGTAGGAGCCCTCAAATGTTTCAAGCAACGGTTAGACATATATATATATGAGATTGGGTGCTGCTGCTTCGTATGGGATAATGGGCCTTCTGCAGTTACCCTTATTTGTATGTTCTTACGTTAAATTACATTCCCAGAAAAGTGAAGAGTTAGGGGGAAAATGAATGAAGTGTATGTTGATGAATCGGCATAATAAATGGGATAGTAATGAGGTATTGAATATATCAAAATAAAACAGAACACGAAACAATGGTTATAAATTGGTTAAGTTTAGATTTAGGAAAGACCTGGGTTAATTACTGCTTCGGTTGCAGGTTGTCGATTTGTGTTATCAATAATCGGGTAACATTATGGACGTAGGATTCCTTTATTGTTTCAAGTGTCGATTAGACATATATGAAAGTTTTGGTGGATATAAATATGACCTGTCACGTATGGGCCAATCCAGGCATTCTGCAGTTTCCTTGATTCTTATGTTTTATACAGATGGATAAATGAGTATACAGAGGTATTAATGGTATTAAATACATCAGTACCAACTAGAACCCGAAACAATGTATATAAATTGGAAAAGATAGATGCATGAAAATCATAGGGAAATACTGGTTTAGAAATAGGGTGTTCAAAAGATTAAAGAAATTCCTAATAACATAATAGATGTTGATTCATACATTTATTTCTAATTCCTATTTACCTCATAATACAATCCAGCGATTCGATGTCCATTATGGTAATTTTTTCCAGAACTCTACCACCATATTTCTAAACCAAAATTTATCCATGTATTTCCTAAATCTATATTTATCCAATGTACTAACTGCTCATATATTTACAGTTTTATTTATATTCCTTTTGTTATACCCTTTCAATAATTTGTATACTTTAATCATGTTTAATCTTACTCTCGCAAGACCAATTACACCTGTACCCTCCCGTAGCCAATGTAAGCTTCGAGTTGAAGCATTACCTCACTACTACCCGTTGAGGGTGTGGACACAATGCGACCCAAACGTCTAAAGGTTAGAGCTGCCCTCCCCCCCCCCCCCTTAACGGCCATGCTTTCGGGAGAAACTATTCTCAAAGTCCTGAAGGACATTACCGGTATCACACCCACTGACATTAGTCAGGAAGGTGATTTCCTGCTCTTTTAATGTGAGGATGAGCTAGAAAAACTCTTGACCAACTATGCCATACTTAGCAAGGAGCACCACCTACATCCTCACTTCCCACGTCAGTTCCTGGCCATAAGAACGGTTTTTACCAGCAGGACCAGCCAGTGGATCGCTGACCGACCGCAACAATATTATGGACAATATCGAGGACGAAAATCCGAACCTGGGTGTATTCATCCTAGAGTTCTGCAGCACCGACAAATCATCAATGAAGATTACTTTCTCCACCATAGCTGCAGCCAACCAGGCTGCCACACAAGGTTTTTACTGCTGCTTCTTACAAATACCACCCCACCAAGTAAAAATGAACGATACCATGAGATCCAGCAGTGCTTCAACTGCTACGAGCTCTCCTACCTCTGCTGACAACAGGTGTCATCACCCTGTCCATAAGTGCAGCCAGTGTGCACTGGACCATCACTACTCCATATGTAAGGCAACAACCCAACGCTGCTTGCTCTGTGATGGCAATCACCCTGCAATTTCCTACTGCTGGCCTTGCAGACAGGAAAGCCTCAAGACCCAGATTGAAGCCAAGAGCAACACCCCTTCTATCTCCGCGACCAGAGCCCCAAGCGTTCAACCCATTACCTCAGCTCCCACTAATCGACCAGAAGACTTTCCGGTCTTGACAAAAAAGTGGCTCCTCCCACCGAGCGCCCCAGCTTTCACAATGGGGACCCAAAGCCCCACAGGCTCCTTCACATCCCCCTGCATCAAGTGCAGGCATTATTCATGGTCTTATTAAACAGGCGGAGAGGCTAGACGGACCAAACCAGCAGCGTTTTGTCAGTGAACTAAACGCATTATAAATAGCAAGTATGTAATTATCAAAAAGAAGGCACCAAACCGGGAAGGTTATGTAGCACCATCCAATGTGTGGGATAATCAGAGGGCGCTAAATATCACCAAGGACGCCAATACGAGAACAGAAACGCATAAGGCGAACGATATCAAAAGTATCCTAGTCACTGAGAATACAAGCGACCGAGGGAGACGGTCGGAAAACAAGACACGCTCGTTTCGGAAGTCAGGACACTCAACAAGGATATGCACGACAGTAAGAGGGACAATGCAATTAGGACAATAAGGAGCAGGGCGGTGCTCCATCAAGTGACCATGAGTTAAGCGAGTATGGCCAATACGCTACCTCGCCAGAGCTGGTTACCATGGCAGGAGGACGGCGACGGGAACACAACCTTTAAGAGAACGTAGTTTGTTACCGGTAACTGACGACCAACAAACCTGCCAACGGGTAAGGAGGGAGGAATGGATAACCGGGAAAAAGTCGGAATAAGGAATGCCTTTACGAGAGATGGGACAAGAGCGGACAGCTTCCCAGGCGGAAGCACGCTCATTTAAAGACACCAAAATATGGCTGGGAACCCAACAAAACTCAACCGACTTAAATTTACTGTGAACAAGAAACAGCCAATGTTGGATCTCGACAACCACTGGATGAACCAGAATAAAGGACCTGAGAGCCATGAGAGCACTACGGGAGTCAACAACCACAAAGGAAGATTGACAACGGACATCTGTTGTACTGCGGCACTTGCCGAAACCAAATTGAGAAGGGGAGAGGAGGTGATGGTGTTCCAGGAACCACATCAGACGAACGTTAACCATACGTTCAAAGAGTTTGCAGACAACTTGTGAGGGCAATAGGGCGAAAGTCCTTAGGGGATGTTCCCAGAGACCCTGGTTTGCGAACAGGGAAGACAATGGCATCGAGCCAGTCCTCAGGGACTGACGACGACTTCCAGATCCGATTATACAGACTCGGTAAATACTGAGACGTGCACAGAGGGAGATGGCAAAGCATCTCAATGAATGCCATCGGAGCCCGCCGCCGTAGAACCGCAGAGGGCCAGGGCAGAACAAAGTTCAGAGAGAGAAGGGATCGTTATAGGGAAGTCGAAGACGAGTGTAGAAATCTAAAGGACGTGATTCAAGGACAGGTGTACGAAGAAGGAAAGATTAGGGAAGATGAAGACCAGAGCTAACAGAAAAGTGGGAACCCAGTTCGGTAGCGACCTGCAACGGGTCCGCCACAAGAGTACCACGGAGGTGAAGGACCGATGAAACATCTGGAACGAACTTGCCAGCTATCTTGTGGATACGCTTCCAGATCTGTGGCAGAGGACTTTCGGATGTAATGGTGGAGACATAAGGTGCCCAACATTCACGTTTAGCCATATGGATGGCCCTACGGGCCACCGCACTCCCTTTCCAAAAGAAAAGAAAAGAATTGGCTGTCCGAAACGGCGGTGTCTCTTCCAGGCTGTACGCTTACAGCGAACAGCCCGAGCAGTTTGCATTTCACCAGGGAACACACTTCCATGGACCCCGAGAGGAAGAGCGAAGAATAGAGTGGAGGGCAGCGTCGAAAACTGTCATGAAAAGGGAGGAGAAAGCGAAGGAGAGGTAGAAGGGAGAGGTCAGCGAGAACAGCAGTGAGGGTAAAGAGGTCCCAGTCTGCTTTAGCAAACTGCCACCTAAGGAAGGAGAGGGGAGGGCGAAAAGAGAAAAAGGTAACAAGGATGGGGAAATGGTCACTGCCATGGAGGTCACCAAGAACCTGCCACGTGAAATCCAAGTAAAGAGAAGATGAGCAAAGAGAAAGATCAAGACAGGAAAGGGCGAGTGTCCGAGAGTCCAAATGCATGGGCTCACCAGAATTCAGAAGATACAGGGAAGAAGAGAGGGTAAACGGCTCAAGTAGGCGACCTCGGGTGTTGGTCATTACATCACACTAAAGGGAATGACAATTGAAATCACCCAGCTGGAGCACAGGCTCCGGCAAAGAGTCCAATAGGTGTTTCAGACCAGGAAGAGAAAGCGGGACACTCCGGGGAGATAAATGGAACAAACTTTGTACCATTTCCCCACAAAGATACGAGCAGCAGAACAATGGAGAGGCAAAGGAATAAGTAAGGGGACAAAGGGAACATCAGAGCGAATCAAGAAAGCTAGGTTAAGTTAAGAAGAGAGTTAGGAGCCACAGCAACAGCTTGGGGGGGTGGGGGAAGAGAAAGGAATAGCCACGAAAGCGACCAGGACGAACACCAAGCATCGGCTTGGTGTATAAAAGCGTAGCGTGTGGACGGACATTTAAAAACGCTAATCAGTATCACCAAAGCATTAGGTGGTGTAGGAGATTCGTAGTATGGGCCGATGAAATCAGATTCTCTGTATAGTTTGGTAATCTTAGGAAAATAGAGAAACTTAATAAACTAAGCATTTATATTTATACCGTAACCTGTAAGTAATCGATACTATCTTAGTTTAGCTAGAAAAAGCCAAGAAAAGTATGCTGATAAAGTCCCTTTGTTATTATTGGAAGGCAAGCATTTCTGTCTGTTCAAAGATTTCCATAAATTTGTAAAGAGCATTAACAATAATCAGCATAGAAACACTAACTTTTATAAATTCTGTCATATGCTTATTGCACGCTCCCCAGATGAGATTCAGGCTCACGAAGAGTCGAGCACTGTATCCCAAGTATTTTCATTCTATAATCCTAATGAGAAAATAATATTTAAAAATTACAAGAGAACCTATAGTCCGACTCACTGGCTACTATGACTTCGGATGTCTTAGACCGTCAAAATCCTCAAGGAATGGTTGAAAGTAAGCATAAACCAATTTCTTATGCTTACACGATTTTAGACAATTAATTGTCTTAAAAACCTATTCATACGTAGGTCCAGACGCTGTTAATCATTTTATTACCGCGCTAGAAGTCTTATGGAAACCTATTTATGCTCAGCTCCCCAACTTCCCTAAAAACTTATCTAGAGAGCAGGGAAAGGATGTTTCAAAGGCAAAATACGTATCAGTTGTGACATCAAAATTTCAAGAATAGGAAAGATTAACATAGGCACCATGATCATACTAGACAAGAAAATAATTGTTAGTAGGCATCCGTCAATCCCATGGGGTTATGGAGTTGTGCCCTGGGTGTCTAGTTGTTGTATTCCTCTCCAGGGCACAGGCCTGGGCAGTAATTATGGAGGATCAGCTGTTGCCCATGCAGCAGATCCACCCTCTCCACGCCACCGATGTGATCCAAGGGAAGGGCAGGAGCCGATACGCTTGGCACCAGTGTCGTCGCAGGAGTTGCCAGAATGTAGCTGTAAACAGCTGCAAACTGCCTTAGGGACTCCGACTCCGGATTTTTCCTCAGGGTTGACTCCCGAAGTCTTTCCCATGAGTGGGTTTAGCCACAAGACAGCAGAGGTTTGAATTCGGGGTTTTCCTTCCCCTAGATGGGCTGCCTTTCCAGGCTAACGAGTCCCATCTGCCCGAAGCAACTGGTTTTAAGGCGCCAGAGACCCGCCTTCGTCCCTTCATATTCATAGGTGCATATTGTGGTTGCAATTTACAATGTAAAAATGCTTGTATATACTTGACCACATTTTCCTATAATGCAGCCTATGATCTCTGAATTATACTTAAAGAACTGCCTAAAGATCCTCACCGCGATGTAGAAATTCTATCCAAGGAAGGTTTAAAATTGTTGCAAGTCATTATAGGTAATCTTAAATTCCTAGATAATCTAGCTCTCCTTAACGGGTCATTAGGAACCTTAGCAAAAGAGCACGTTAATAGCAAGAAACCCAACATGTTTACTGAACACATTAAGCAGCGTATCCGATGAGGCTAAATCTTTTAATAAAAGGTAAACAATGCCTATGTTACGATTACATTTCTTCCATGGATGTATTAGACGAACCTCGGCTACCTTCTCGAGGTAAGTTTTACAATGTTTAACTTTACGCTCCTCTATCTGAAGAAGATTACAACCAAGCTCTTAAAGTATTTAATTTAGGTAACTGTACAAACATCAAGAATTACCGCTTGTTATATTTAAAAGTTG
>WNGS01100674.1:0-10164 GCA_020271785.1 Procambarus virginalis
TTACTTGTTCACAAGGCAGTAAGTAGTCTTCACAAGTCTATGAGTAGTCTATACAAGTCCCTTGGCTAAACGTTCTTCACAAGCTAACAGTGAATAACACAAGCTAATAGAATTATCTTCAGAAGCCTATAAATGAGTTTCATACGTGTATATGTGACCTTCAAAACCTTCAAGATTTTGTGTCTCAAGAAGAGATTAGTGCAAAGGTAGGCCTAAATGTCACCAGGCCGTTGCTGCCAAATAAATTTGTAATTGTTTAAACGTTTAATTTCAACAGCCTTTCTAAAGTGAGTTTCAAGACTAGGCTATAAGCCTATACTAAAATGTCACCCACTTACTGAGTTCATAATAAACTAATTCTCCGGTAATCTATAAAGAATTCACATCTTAATTAGCCTTAATTAACTTTAAGTCAACTTCAGAAGCTGGCCAAGGAATATTTTTAGAGATGTAACCACTTAGTAGTACTTGGATGTTTTCACAGTTCCATAACAACATCTTATCCACAAGTCTAGATTAACAGCTATGCTCAAATCATACGATAATATGTGTTAAGTCAGCCACCTTAAATCATGTTCAGGACTTATGAGTAGGCGCCGATCGATAGCAACGATAACCCATACGGTAATTTATGATAATTCTTACATTCTGACCAATTTAAAGTCCGTGCCAGATCGTATTATCAATCTTTGCCAGACTGTATCAGTCAAGTCCTAACCAGATTGTATTAGTCAAGTCCATATTATCAAGTCTTTCCATGATCTTATTAGTTATCAGACTTTATCAAGTCACTTAAGAAATCCGAAATAGTTGAAAAACAGCTTAAAACAAAAGGGCTTATGTTGCAATCCTCCATGAATTATAAGATAACTCACCAGGCAATATCATAAAGTACTTCAGTACTTTTAAACTAAAAAGAACTTTAAATTCAGTCCACAAGTACTATTGCCAACCATTAAAATTCCCCACCCAAAATAATAACACCTCACATCACTTTAGAAATAGCAATCAGTAATATTCACAGATAACTAAATCAACTTGGACCTAGAGGCAAGATTTGTTTTAGCTTTCAGGGAAGAAAGTTGCTTGTCATCATTTTGGGAAAATCTCTCTGACGTCTATAAGTCACAAAGTCATCTTTGAAGAATTTCTAAACTGTCTAGAAACTGTTTTCTAAACTAAACTGTTTAACTGTACACTGAAACTGAAACTAAACTAACATTTCCAAACTGAAAGTTACTAAGAAATGACATTCTTATATGCATATCACTCAATCCAAAACTCCCACAATTGTATTTAGAAACATCCGCAACTTGCAAGTCATATTAGAAAAATAACATTCCCTTTACCGGGGACAGGAAGCCTGTATATATTTACATTTTATTCATATCGGTCTTCCAAGGTTGGACTACTGACCTTCCCAGGATGCACCCATACAACAGTTCCTTAACTCCTGGGTATCTATTTACTGTTAGGTGAAGAGAGACATTAGTGAAAGGAAACGTGCCCAACCATTTCTGTTCCGCTCGGGTATCGAACTCGGTCTCGTGACTCGGCTACATTTCCTCAGTGGATGAAAACAGACACGCTGTCATGAGTATCTTAGTCTTAAGAACTGTCTTGAGAACGTCTCCACAATTCATCAGTTGATGAATCACCTGATTTAAGTCAATGAGTCGTCGATTTCTCAGTCGATGAATCGCCAATCAGTCACCAAACAGTCAAATAATAAATGAGAACTTACTCAAGGCAGTGAAACGAAAAAATCAGTCGCGAAAAATTTACTTGATGAGTTATTAGAAAGCATAAATAACCAAGCACGAAGCCTACGAATCAAGAATGTCTAGGCTGTAAAGAATTATAAAGCAACAAAACTTAGTAGGCCTAAATGAGTTCAGCCTATACATAGGACCTACTCAGACTGTCTACATGCATTCACTGAAGATGTTCATGTAGCCTATATAGTGTGCAAATATGTGATATGAACTTACAAGCACCCGAGATGAGTCATGAAGCATTCAGTTCATGAGGAAACAATACCTAGTGGGTCTGTCTACAGCATTCAGCGAATAAGAACACAAATACTCATGTAAATGCGACAGTAGGTACGAAGAAAATGAATGTAAGTATTTAGTGAATGACTACAAGAACTGAACTCACTAGATAAGACTGCCAACACTTGGAGTAGGCTTCAAAGACAGTACAGTATTTGAATTCACAAATACAGTACAGTACTTGATGATACGTCTACAAGCTCTTAAATGAGCGAGTCAATAGCTTTCTAGATGAGTGGCAGAATAAAACTCACTAAGTAGGTAGATCTACAAGTGCTCATGGTGTTTCTACATGTTATCAGTGAGTGAGTAACTGCACACTGACTGGAGTATGCCTGTAATATACATGGGGAGAGTTCCTAGGGCCAAGCTTGTCATGTGGTAACTTAGTCCAACAGGCTGTTGCTTGTATCGAATAAACTGCCAAACTCAGTGAATTAACACACAAGTACTGTACTCGATAGCTGAGTCAACCTATTTGTAATAAACGAATCTGTAATGCAGTATATTTAGTAAATGAGTCTACGACGGATTAGCTAATAGCCTAAGGACAAGTGATCCATAGTGCTGTCTACAGAGCTCAATGGATGAATGAGTATATTATTAAGATAATTAGTGTACAAGTACTATGTTAAGTTGACATCATCTACACCATTCATCGGATGAATCACAGATACTTAGCGAGTCCAGTGGTGAGTGCACAAGTACTCAAGTGGGTGAGTCCACAAGTACTCAAGTGGGTGAGTCCACAAGTACCCAGTGGTGAGTCCACCGGTACCCAGTGGGTGAGTCCACAAGTACTCAAGTGGGTGAGTCCACCGGTACCCAGTGGGTGAGTCCACAAGTACTCGAGTGGGTGAGTTCACAAGTACTCAATTGGGTGAGTCCACAAGTACTCAAGTGGGTGAGTCCGCAAGTACTCAAGTGGGAGAGTCCACAAGTACTCAGTAGGTAAGTCCACAAGTACTGTGGGTGAGTCCACAAGTACTAAATGGGCGAGAGCACAAGTACCAGTGGCGAATCCGCAAATACCCAGTAGGTACTCACCTACTCAGTACCACAAGTACTCAGTAAGTGTACTGAGACTATATGATAAACTAGCACCCAATGGGTTACTCTTTAGTACTGGTCAAATGAGCCTCAAAGTAACCTATTCAGTGGATGAATTAACAGGCACTCAGAATGTGAGTCTACAACCCTAGTTACTTATGAAGGTAAACCACAAATTCTCTAGCTGAGCTCACAATTACTCAGTGATCTTCCAAATGCTGAATGGACTACACAGGTATAATATATCAGTAAATAAATGATAACTTGCAATAACATGTCTATAAACGGCTACCAAATCATATTCGAAATATCCATCAAGCTTATCTCAATTCTTCATAACTAAATGTTCAACAATGGACACCATGCGCATACATTAACAGACATCACTGAGACTCGTCTTCATTCACCTAGCCAGTCAGTCTATGTTTGTAATCCCTGTAGCCCATAGATCCAAAGCACAAACGTCCTGGACACGATTATAACCACATTAATTGTACATAACAATCCACAGGAAAATCCCATTCATGTTAACCAGATATACCCCCATGTATCAAGCTGGACCAGCAAATTACATTAACAATTATTAAATTAAAACTTAATAACAAATATTTTGCCTAGCATACTGCCTAGTCGATCTGAACCTAGGCTACCTGGCCCCAAATCACAAGACACCTTTTTCCTCCAAGTTCACACACAAGACTATCACAGATGCTCAATCAAGAGTTTATTTCCCTATCTTTACACACAAACTGTATCAACCCAATCTCCTAAAACGACAGTACTTGCAGCAACCGTTTGTCGAACATACCAATATGTACTGTTGGACCCAAACAGTGCCTGTTTAAAAAAAAAAAAAAAAAGTCCGAGGAACAAAAGCTAAACCCCGAACTTAAAAATTTCCTAGGCCTAGTATAGCACATATATGTACTATGTTACCTAGATTGCGTATATTAAGCCTAGGATTTCTTGGACAGGTTTGGTTAGGCTCTTGAATTACATTTGGCTAAGTCTGCAATACAAAGCGTGAACTTTAGAGATCCAACAATATACATTGGTGCATTTCACCAAATAGTTTCTGTAAGTAATATATTTTAAGAGGATTCCAGAAATATATCTCTAACTGTATATAAGATACATTCGAACAAAACATAATTCATTAATGAAAATCACTTGCAAATTATACACATTTCTTGAAAACAGAGGACAGGAAAGGCACGCTTGAATACTTTAGTTATTGTGTAGGTAACCTATATATTTAGTGTACAAAGTATAACCATGTACATCTCAAGAACTGGCTTCATTACTCACTCAGTAAAATATGAAAAACGTAAACTATAAAATGCTAATTAACCAATAAAGTAAAGGTTTAGTTTTAGTTGTAAATACTGTTGGAAGGCAGTCTCTTGCCATAACCCCACAACCAATTTTGGTTGTGGGTTGTGAACGTATAATACGGACACTCAAAATAAATGATGCTAATATCCGTAGCTCGACATTTTTCCATCATACTTTGGAACCATAAAAAGTCAGCTCGGTTTTGTCAGGCCTGGTAGCCAAGCTGTCGTGATTTCGTAGCCATGCAAATTACAGTCAATCCCCCAAGTCCATTAATTTATTGTCTGGTTAGATTCCTAGACTATACATAACATATCTAGTAAATCAAAATGATCATCAAGTACCATTAAAAAATGACCAAGCCTAAGTCCTAATGGAAAATGGAGATGCATAAGAGTTTAAGAAAAACAAGAGATGCCTTTACATACCACGGGAAGGTGGAGAATGGGGACCACTGGAAACAAGAAAGAGTTGGTTTACTAATAAGTCTGGAAAATATAGATGTGATAATACCTGGCAAACGATAAGGTTCTAATCGATAGGGCAGAGGTGGAAGGAAAGTGAAGGTGTGCCACAAGGAGCAACTAGAAAACGTTCAGGTGCTTCAATGTACAACTCACAGAAGTAGCATTATTAAGTTTTCATTTGAGAAGCTTTTATTTCAATTTGATATCAGAGGAAATGGAGATATATTTTGGAATAACTGTAAAGGTTTTATTTGTTTAAGTTGAACAAGCAGCCACTACAATCAAATCGAGAGGATATACTTTGGATTCCAATATAATCGTTCCCCATGAAGTGGTATTTAACACGTTCTCACACTAAATACATCTACAAGTATATGTACGGTTCGAGTACAAACGTAATACAATACAGTATTATTTAACGGAAATACCTGTATAGGAGCTGGAAATATTAGCTTTTCAGAACAATGGCCATCGGCCTTAATAAGCAGACGAAACTACCAAAATAACAATAATAATTGGATCAGGCAACATACTAAAAACCAAAGGCACTGACTACCTTGTTGAGATATTCACCCAGAAAATACTCTTAAGTCGATATGAAGACTGATGACCCGATTGGCAATACAAAATGTAAACTTGGGCCTGTAATCACTAACATTCTGGTCGACCAAGGAATTGTAAAAATGGCTCAGCAAATCATAAATTTTCTGGTCGACCTCAGAATTGTAAACTTTGTACTGCAATCACTAACTTTCTGGTCCATCTAACTAATATTAGTCCAATTTAGGCAAAACTAATTGAACACACAGCTGAGTACGTACTTCGAAATCTTAAAGCAGTCACAAGTCTATGTTTCTGCTAAGAATGCTATAAATTATTATGCTCGGGTGTAACCTTTGTGAATCAACGGCTCGGTATAAGACACGCGCGGGCGTGCTGTCTCAATGGCAGTGTGATAAGGGTCATTACCTAAAGCAAGTACCATAACAAAGAACATATTTGCCATATAACCTACGAAAAACGCACACTAAACGAGACAAACATACTTCGCACCAAAAACAAACACAGCATTTATATAATAATAAAGTCTGCTAACTATTATTATAGGATTCTACAATAATGTGTTTAGTTAGCAAAAGTATCTACTTAATAACGCACTCAACATCTACTTAATAACGCACTCAACATCTACTTAATAACGCACTCAACATGTCTTGAAACCACAATCAAACTAAAAAAAAAATTGCTACCCCAATAATGACGATACTGGATAAGAAAGTAAGGAGGGGGATGGTGGCGGGTAATGGAGGATGGGAAGGAAGGGAGGCTGGGAGGGGAAGGAAAGGGGGGGATGGGTGTGAAAGGGAGGATGGGAAGGAAAGGGGGGATGGGGGGAAGGAAGGATGGGGGAAAGAAGGGGGGGGAGGAAAGGGGGGATGGGGGAAGGAAAGGGGGATGGGGAAGGAAAGGGGATGGGGGAAGGAAAGGGGGATGGGGGAAGGAAAGGGGGGATGAAAAGGAGGATTGTACGGGAACGGGGGAAAGGGAGTGTGAAGGAAGAGGAGGTGGAACGGGAGGATGCGAGGGAAGGATAAAGAAGTTGAAGGGAAAGGGAAAAGGGAAATATAGAACAGAAAGTGGAGCAAATGGGAAGGAAGAGGTGAACTCACTTGAACATGATACTCTGCGATCTTTTTTATATTTTAAACTTGTGTGTGTGTGATTGTGAGGCAGAGTGAGGGGCGGCCAGTACTGTGATGCTGATGCCAGCCACCGCTTCACGCACCCCATTTTCTGTGTACCGAGGCACAGTCTTAGTCACCGACCACATTTCCTGTACACCGGTATTGACAGTCGTCGTGGATCATCAGGGTTTCAGTTTCCAACGAGGTTTCCCCACCCGTTCACCAAATTACGCTAAACCACGTCGAAATTCCTCGACACTATGCCAGTATTAATCCAGGACGACGTCTGCACAAGGTGAAAATGTACCGTTTTAATGTGGGATAGAGTGGGATGCTTCGGTGACGAACTATGGTTAGAGGAGGAGTAGTAGGTTAAGGGAGCCGAGACGGGTGTGGGTTGAGGCACCACACCCTGACACCAAGGGAGTGGGTTGAGGCACCACACACCTGACATAACACAACAATAGCGAAGATCTTACCCTCAGTGGCTGAGTCGTTGGACTGGCAGGTCACCCCTACATGTTTCACACACTAATCACGTAAGCACTGGAAAGGTCACACTTCACTACCACATCCTTAGCGGTGGTGTGGCTGTGCACCTGCAGAGTTGCAGCCAGCTGCGGCGCCGAGCAGCAGAGTCGGGTCGGGGAGCGGGTCGGGCGGTGGTGCCGAGGCAGGGTCGGTGTCGGGCGGGCGGAGGTGGAGCGGCCGTCACCAGCAGCGACCTGCGTGGCGGAGCGGCGCGGCCTGCTGCTGCTGCTGCTGCTGCTGCTGCTGCTGCCGCTGCTGCTTGTGCTGCTGCTGCCGCCGCCGCTGCTGCTGCTGCTGCTGGCACCACCACCACCACCAGTCTCCTGCACACCCCCGCTGCTCCACCCAGACGCCCACCGCGCGCCACCGTTTGCCACAGGTCCCCGCCGTTACCGCCGCCGCCGCCGTCGTCGCCGCTGCCGACGGCGACGATCGCCGCTCCTGACTTACACCGACCGACGCCAGACACCGCCGCTCCGGGGCCGCGTTCACTTGGCCGCAATCTTCCTTGCGGTCACTTAGCGGGCCACAACGGCTCGCTTCACCCTCCGTCGCAGCCGCAGCGCTCGTGGCGGAAGTCGCGACAGCGGCAATACTGCTGTTAGTCTTCTGCCGCTAAATGCTGCAACACCGGAAGCGGTGAAGGTGGTGCGAGCACAGGTCTGGCGGGGCTGGTGTAAGCCTGGTGTCTGGAGCCAGGGTTGTGAGTGCGGTGTGGGAGGCGGCGTGCCTGGTGTGAGGCCGGCTGCCGACACAGCCACCGCACAACCACCTCCGCCAACGGGGCCGCTGTGCTACTGCTCCACAGCGGACGGTCGAGGTATGAGGCCCTGTTTTCTCCCACTCCACACTTTCCGATATGTCGGGTCACTGATCGGCTCTTACTTATACTACAACACAATTTTGCTGGTAAAAACTTGAGCCAACTATAACACACTATCGCTGGAGTGGGTGTGGTGTGCGTGGGCGTGTGTTAGAACCTTAGTGTGGGCGTGCAGGCGCGGGAGGTCGGGCGCAGCGTGCAGTTCACTAGACAGACGCGGCGGAACTGAGGCGGGCGGGGGACCGCGGCGCCGCGTCTGCTCGAGCCCCTCCCCTGAGGGTCGGGCCGGTAGACGAGGCGGAGCCAACCGGCCTTCTGGAGAGGTGGCCCCGCCCACGGCTGCTTGGCTCCTCCCCGGTGGCCACACGGCCGGCCAGGACCAGACTAGCCCCGCCCCACCACCGGGGCCGCGCCTCACGTGACGGCCCCACAAACTGGCTCTGTAATTAAAATAGTGTGAGCCAATGGTGTGTCGGCCGCGTGGCTGGCGGGTGTGGGGAAAGGTGGGGGTCGGGCGCCCCGCCCCCGTGGTCACACTGTGGCTGAAGCGACGGCGGGGTGTGGCGGGCTGGGGACACCGGCCGCCATGCGTCTACTGCACCTCACACGCTCTCATCCACACCAGCCACCGGGAGGGGAAGGGGGGATGGAGAAGGGAGGGGCAGAAAGTGAGGGTACGAGGTTGGGGGGCGGAGAACCCCGGAAAGCCCCCGTCGGTATGACTGTGACCTACAGGCAGGGAGTGCGGCTGTGTGACCACAGGCCCGTCAGAGGAGGTGAGCGCGCCTGCGCCTAGGCTTCGCCCCTGCCCCCCTTCAACGCCCCCTGCTCTGCCACCCCAACACCACCTAAAAACCTGCACAATTATTCACTCTTTAAATGGAGTACACTGCCTCTACTGACTGAGTCTCCTCTTGTGTCTGGCCCCCTCTCTCCCTCCGTCACCCACCTCTACTTCCTATATACTCTCACTTCTCATATCTACCTCTCAACATGTTCTACTCTCTCTCTCTCTCTCTCTCTCTCTCTCTTCTCTCTCTCTCTCTCTCTCTCTCTCTCTCTCTCTCTCTCTCTCTCCCTGCTTGTGTATTTGAGTACTTTCTAAATTGTGTGTATGTGTACTTGGTCATATTATATATGTGAGCACAACTTGAATGGAAATAGCATTCCATTCAATGTGTATATATATATATATATATAAATATATATATATATATATAATATAATATATATATATATATATATATATATATATATACACATATGAGACTTGGCTGTCTGCCTGTTTGTCCAAATTACACTACCAGACGCATGACAAAACTTTTCAGAGTGAATGGTCTGGGTTAAGGCAGTACATTACAAATTTCACTAACTTCGAATCTCATAAACAAAAAAATATATCCTCACTAATATTCATCTAGTATGTTATATGTTAGTTAGGATGAAGGTGGAGAAGATAGTACTGGAGGGAAGAGAGGGAAAGTGGAGAAGGGGGAAGGGGGGGGGAAACTCGGACGCACCAAGGTATCCCTCCAAGTGTGTGTTGTGTACTCACCTAGTGTGCTTGCGGGGTTGAGCTCTGGCTCTTTGTGTGTGTGTGTGTGTGTGTGTGTGTGGTGTGTGTGTGTGTGTGTGTGTTGTTTGTGTGTGTGTGTGTGTGTTTGTGCGTGCGTGCGCGTGTGCGTGCGCGTGCGTGTGTGCGTGTGCGTGTGCGTGTGCGGTGTGTGTGTGTGGTGTGTGTGTGTGTGTGTGTGGTGTGTGTGTGTGTGTGTGTGTGTGTGGAGACGCATGTGCATGAGTGAGGCAGCGGGAGCAGCGGCGGCTGGTCGACTGCGCCTCCGCAAGCAGCCGCGGCTTGCGCTCCACCGCCGTTGCCGCCGCTGTCGCTGCGACGCACCGCCGAATTCGGCACCGGCACCGCCACTTTCGACACGACCACTTCTCAAACATACACTCGTGCCAGACACCGGCAAGCCCGACACCGTTACTGATATACAGACACGATACCACCACGCCACACCCGAAACTGGCACCGCCACGACCGCCACCAACACTGCACGTCCGACACTGGCACCGCCACTAGCGCAAAACACACACAGGTACCTCCACCGCCACCTGGTACCTACACAGGTACCAGGGGGCGGTGCTCATGTCGGCACTTCCGACATGGGCACCGCCACCAGCTCGTCCGACACGAGCAGCGCCACATGACCCCGAGG
>WNGS01100676.1:0-11776 GCA_020271785.1 Procambarus virginalis
AACAGTCGGTCTTCCTTGACCCCGACTGAAAAAGGTACCATTCCGGTCTACTTGGCAGATGCTGCGAGGAGACGCAGCTCGCTTGGTGGGCCGGCGGTTGTACATCTTGACGAGCGTGGAGCGGGGAGGCGGGAAGCCCCCACTGTGGACTGGGAGGAGTACATACTGCCGGGTTTGTACTCCATGCAGGCAGCGCGTGTCACCGTGGGGAATGACTGGTTGTTTCCGTGTTATCTTCCGTAGTAGCCCACCTTCGCAGAGACCAGTCCTGGTGGCTGGCCCCAGGGCGGGTGTGGGAATGTGGACGCTGTCCATCCGAGGCCGACTCGCCAGGGTCGACCCGAGTCGGTCGTTGTCGCTGTGGTGAGCCTCGGGTGTGGAGTGGAGGGTGTCTGCTCTTAGAAGGGAGTCTGGTTGCTCCTAGTCATACCTCGCCACAAGGTTTTCGTCGTCCTCGTTCTGTTGTGGGTCTGGAAGTAATAAGCAGTAAGGGTGGGCAGGGGCTGGTGTGCAGAGTTAACGTGAAGAGCAAAGGCACAGGTGCGTGGAACCGCATCAAAGTATACTGCTGGCGACTTAGGCTGCGAGAGTGGGATAACTGGCTGCGACACCTGTCGCGGAAGGCAGGAATAGGTAGGATTGAATAAAGTCCCAGGCATAGCTGAGCGGGCTGCGTCGAGAGTTGGTAGGCACAGGCACGGCAAGTACCAATAATAAATTATATATAATAGCATTTATATAAGTATTTTTACATAAATTAAATTATCAATTAAATTTAATAAGACGATGAATAATAGAAAGATAATAAAATACAATAAAATTGTAGAATATAAAGAATTATAATGTAAATTATGTTAAATAACATAAATTAAGTCAATGTTAAAGCACAGTTCAGCCAGTGGACTGCAGGTGGCTCCGAAGACTGCCTAGAGTGCAGCGAAGTCCATATCGCTATGCCGCGGGAGATACTAAGGTACGCCAACAGTCCAAGGAAAGAGGGTGTTAAGTGGAATCGAACTGCGGAACCCCTTACGCTCAACAAGACGTATGAGAACTGTAACAAATTTTTTATTAAAAGGAGAAAATGCGTTAGGGGCGTGCTCAGCTTGTGACACCACCAGCTGGGCCATCAGCTGTTGGATCATTGGCTGGGACCACCTCAGCCTTAACAACAGCAGCTGCGCTTGGCCCCCAGGGGCCTGCTCAGGTGGAACACCAGCAGCTTGGCCATCGACTGCTGGATCCTCGGCTGGTACCTCATCGGCCGGAACAGCAGCAGCTGTGCCTGGCCCCCAGGGGCATGCGCAGCTTGGGGCACCACCAGCTGGGCCATCAGCTGCCGATCATCGGCTGGGACCACCTCAGCCGGAACAACAGCAGCTGTGCTTGGCCCCTAGGCGTGCCCAGCTGGAACACCACCAGCTGTGCCATCAGCTGCTGGCTCATTGGCTGGTACCGCATCAGCCGGGACAACAGCAGCTGCGCATGGCCCCCAGGGGCAAGCTCAGCTGGAACACCACCAGCTGTGCCATCGGCTACTGGAACATCGGCTGGGACCACACCAGCCGGGACAACAGCAGCTGTGCTTGGCCCCCCAGGGCATGCCCAGCTGGAACACCACCAGCTGGGCCAGCAGCCGCTGAATCATCGGGTGGTACCCCACCAGCCGGGACAACGGCAGCTGTGCCTGGCCCCCAGTGTAAGCGGGAAGTACTAAGGGACGCCAACAGGCCAAGGCAAGAGGGGGTTAAGTGGCATGGAACTGCAGAAACACTTACGCTCGACAAGACGAATGAGAACTGTAACAAAATTATTAGCAAGAATGGTTAGAAAAAGCTTACTTCCCTTCTTCCCTTGTGAAGATCCTCGTTTGGGACACGCCATCTGCAGCCTCGGCAACTGGACCTTGCAGCTGCGCGAAAATCTTCAGCCAGAACATCCAGAACTGGTCCTGGCGCCCCAGGGCATGCTCAGGTGAAACACCCTCAGCTGTGCCATCAGCTGCTGGATCATCGGCTGGGACCTCAGCAGCTGGGAAGGGCACGCTCCTCTGGAAGACTGCCAGCGGAGCCTGCGGCTGCTGGACCATCAGCTGGGACCACATCAGCCGGAACTACAGCAGCCGGGCTTGGCCCCCAGGGGCATGCTCAGCTGGACCACCACCAGCTGTGCACTTAGCTGCTGGATTATCATCAGGGACCTCATCAGCTGGACTACAGCTGATGGGCTTGTCCCCCAGGGGCGTGCTCAGCCGGAACACCACCAGCTATGACATCAGCTGCTGGATCATCGGCTGGTACCACATCAGCCAGAACTACAGCAGCAGTGCTTAGCCCCCCAGGGGCATTCATAGCTGGAACACCACCAGCTGTGCCCTCAGCTGCTGGATCGTCGGCCGGGACCACTTCCGCCGTAACATCAGCAGCTGTGTTTGGCCCCCAGGGGCATGCTCTGCTGTAGCACCACCAGCTGTGCTGTCAGCTGCTGGATCGTCGGCTGGGACCACATCAGCCGGAACGACAGCAGCTGTGCTTGGCTCCCAGGGGCATGATCAGCTGGAACACCGCCAGCTGTGCCGTCAGCTGCTGGATCATCGGCTGGGACCACCTCCGCCGGAACAACAGCAGCTGTGCTTGGCCGCCAGGGTCATGCTCAGCTCAGAAACGCCACCAGCTGTGGCATCAGGAGCTGGATCATCGGCTGGTACCACATCAGCCGGAACAACAGCAGCTGTGCTTGGCCCCCGGGTCGTGCACAGCTGGGACACCACCAGGTGTGCCATCGGCATGCTGGATCATCGGCTGGGACCACATCAGCCGGGACAACAGCAGCTGTGCTTGGCCCCCAGGGCATGCTCAGCTGGCACACCGCCAGCTGTGCCGTCAGCTGCTGGATCATCGGCTGGGACCACATCAGCCGGGACTGGTAATAAACACCACCAGGTGTGCCATCGGCATGCTGGATCATCGGCTGGGACCTCATCAGCCGGAACAACAGCAGCTGTGCCTGGCCCCCAGGGCATGCTCAGCTGGCACACAGCTAGCTGTGCCGTCAGCTGCTGGATCATCAGCTGGGACCACATCAGCCGGGACTGATAATAAACACCACCAGGTGTGCCATCGGCATGCTGGATCATCGGCTGGGACCTCATCAGCCGGAACAACAGCAGCTGTGCTTGGCCCCCAGGGCATGCTCAGCTGGCACACCGCCAGCTGTGCCGTCGGCTGCTGGATCATCGGCTGGGAACACATCAGCCGGAACAACAGCAGCTGTACTTGGCCCCCAGTGTCACGCTCAGCTCGGAACACCGCCAGCTGAACCATCAGCTGCTGGATCGTCGGCTGGGAAGTAAAGTAAGCAATAGGAAATAACAAATTTATATAGATAGGACTTAGAACAACAAACACAATAAAATTATAAAATTAAAGAAATATATAATAAATAAATTATAACAAGAAACTAATAATGGAGAAAATAGAATTAATAATAGGACACCACCAGCTGTGCCCTCAGCTGCTGAACCATCGACTGCGTCCACCTCCGCCGGAGCATCAGCAGCTGTGCTTGGCCCCCGGGGGCATGCTCAGCTGGAACACCGCCAGCTGTGCTGTCTGCTGGCGGTACCACATCAGCCGGAACTACAGCAGCTGTGCTTAGCCCCCCAGGGGCATGCACAGCTGGAACACCACCAGCTGTGCCCTCAGCTGCTAGACATCGGCTGGGACCACATCCGCCAGAACAACAGCAGCTGTGCTCGGCCCCCAGGGGCATGCTCAGCTTGGGACCCCACCAGGTGTCGTCGGCCCAGCTGGTGGTGTGCCAGCTGAGCATGCCCCCTGGGGGCCAAGCACAGCTGCTGTTGTTCCGGCTGATGCGGTCCCAGCCGATGATCCAGCAGCTGAGCACAGCCGGAGGGCCGGAGGAAGCCGGAGAGCTTCCTGGCATTACGGTGGTACTGGATGAATATGTTAGGTTGGGCTGACCTATCCTAACTACCCTAACCTAACCTAACCTAACTTAACCAAACCAAACCAACCCGAACCTAACCTAACCTATCCGGCGCTTGGTGCGTCATGTTTAGTTGGCGTCGCTATTGTCTTATGTATGACCCTCTGTCCAGCGTGACAGTGAATACTAGCATTATCCTCACTTTAAAAAGACTTTATCAAAATCCTCAGATTAGGCAAAATTGTAATTAATTTTGTCAATAAAGATGTTAATAATAATAATAATAATAGTTATATAGTAGACTTTGTTATGCAGGCGGCTATATAGTAGACTTTAGTATGCAGGCGGCTATCTCTACCAAGTATATGAACTAATGTTCTATAGTGCCCAAAAGGGCATCCAAAATATTTCATGTTTCGTTTATAAGCTTTCGAAGTGATGGGCGACGGAAAAAGATGTTACTCTGAAAAATAGGCAATATCTAAATATTTTAAAGTTTTATGGTAAAATTTATTCAATTTTAAAATTCTAACAACTTTTGTTAGCTATTTCAATGTTAATTTAAGTAATAATAATAATAATAATACATTACAAATAATTTTTTTTAAATAACACTATAATTACACTTTTGTTAGTTAAATTGTATGAGATTTTAATTTTCCTTTGTTTCTATTGATTTTTTTTTTAATTGTATATCACTTCATATAATTTACCGGGACAGGAAGCCTGTTAAGCTTGCCGAAGTCTCTCTAACTATGAGGGTGTCAGCGTGGTAACCAGTACCTTACTGGGTCGACCCGAACAGTGACCAGACCAGTACCTGACTGACCAAGTGAAGCATCACTTGTGAAGCAAGTGAAGCATCACCCACTGCGCCTGAACATTTTATGGTGCACTACTGTGTAGTGTGCCAGAACTCCAGCACTGTGCAGTGTACCAAATCTCCAGAACTGTGTAGTGTACCAAATCTCCAGCACTGTGCAGTGTGTCAGATCTCCAGTACTGTGTGCAGTGTGCCAGATCTCCAGAAATGAGCAATGTGCCAGATCTCCAGTACTGTGCAGAGTGCGTGATCTCCAGTACTGTGCAGAGTGCATGATCTCCAGTACTGTGCAGTGTACCAGATCTCCATAGTACTGTGCAGTGTACCAGATCTCCAGTACTGTGTAGTGTGCCAGATCTCCAGAAATGTGCAGAGTGCCAGATCTCCAGTACTGTGCAGAGTGAAAGATCTCCAGTACTGTGCAGAGTGCTAGATCTCCAGTACTGTGCAGTGCCAGATCTAAATATTATTGCGACTTAAATTTATAATTTAAGGTAACATAAATATTTTCATAATTATTTTGTTTTTTAGATATATAAAGGATAGAAAAACATTAAACAATGTTGGAATTAAACTACATCTTAACACTAATTATAATTTGTGGCAAACTGCCCCACTTGTAAAATGTGCCGCAATACGCGGCATTACTACTGAATGAACTAGTCTAGCAGTTCTTAACAAGTCTTCATAATGGAACACCTGTTAAATGACGGTAAAGACTTCATTAACAAGACTGTAACGAATACTTACGTGTTTGTTTTTGGGTGATAAGACACAAAGAGTTTAGTGTTTATATATATATATATATATATATATATATATATATATATATATATATATATATATATATATATATATATATATATTCAACTATAGAACACTTTCCCACCAGGAGACTCGAACCCTAGCCAGCACAGAAGCCTTCCAACTCCAGGCATAACAGGTAACGCGTTAACCCACTGCACCACGCTCAGAGCCTTAAAAGAGATGGTAATTCTGGGGTATTTCAACACCCCAAAGACCACCATCTCCCAAGACCACTACTAGAGCTAGTGAGGGGTCAAATTTACGTTTTTTCATCAAGTCCCTGTTGAATATGGGAAGACACTGTGTCTATGCTTATGCCCAACTTGCCTAAACACGCAAGAGTAGTTATTCAACTATAGAACACTTTCCCACCAGGAGACTTGAACCCTAGCCAGCACAGAAGCCTTCCAACTCCAGGCATAACAGGTAACGCGTTAACCCACTGCACCACGCTCAGAGCCTTAAAAGAGATGGTAATTCTGGGGTATTTCAACACCCCAAAGACCACCATCTCCCAAGACCACTAGAGCAAGTGAGGGGTCAAATTTACGTTTTTTCATCAAGTCCCTGTTGAATATGGGAAGACACTGTGTCAATGCTTATGCCCAAATTGCCTAAACACACAAGAGTAGTTATTCAACTATAGAACACTTTCCCACCAGGAGACTCGAACCCTAGCCAGCACAGAAGCCTTCCAACTCCAGGCATAACAGGTAACGCGTTAACCCATTGCACCACGCTCAGAGCCTTAAAAGAGATGGTAATTCTGGGGTATTTCAACACCCCAAAGACCACCATCTCCCAAGACCACTAGAGCAAGTGAGGGGTCAAATTTACGTTTTTTCATCAAGTCCCTGTTGAATATGGGAAGACACTGTGTCTATGCTTATGCCCAACTTGCCTAAACACGCAAGAGTAGTTATTCAACTATAGAACACTTTCCCACCAGAAGACTCGAACCCTAGCCAGCACAGAAGCCTTCCAACTCCAGGCATAACAGGTAACGCGTTAACCCACTGCACCACGCTCAGAGCCTTAAAAGAGATGGTAATTCTCGGGTATTTCAACACCCCAAAGACCACCATCTCCCAAGACCACTAGAGCAAGTGAGGGGTCAAATTTACGTTTTTTCATCAAGTCCCTGTTGAATATGGGAAGACACTGTGTCTATGCTTATGCCCAACTTGCCTAAACACGCAAGAGTAGTTATTCAACTATAGAACACTTTCCCACCAGGAGACTCGAATCCTAGCCAGCACAGAAGCTTTCCAACTCCAGGCATAACAGGTAACGCGTTAACCCACTGCACCACGCTCAGAGCCTTAAAAGAGATGGTAATTATCGGGTATTTCAACACCCCAAAGACCACCATCTCCCAAGACCACTAGAGCAAGTGAGGGGTCAAATTTACGTTTTTTCATCAAGTCCCTGTTGAATATGGGAAGACACTGTGTCTATGCTTATGCCCAACTTGCCTAAACACGCAAGAGTAGTTATTCAACTATAGAACACATTCCCACCAGGAGACTCGAACCCTAGCCAGCACAGAAGCCTTCCAACTCCAGGCATAACAGGTAACACGTTAACCCACTGCACCACGCTCAGAGCCTTAAAAGAGATGGTAATTCTGGGGTATTTCCAAGTTAACTCAGCGTCTTTGCGATATACCACACACTCGCCAGAATCACGAGTGCGAATATATTGTTTAGAAGCCTAAAGTGACAAATCTCCAGAGCGAAACAGACTGGTATCAGGTAACCCCTGGTGACAAAGATCGTCGTGAGTGACTTAGAGTGAACTAAGGCAGTGCCGCCGCCTAAGTAACCTGTGTGTGTGACCTTACCATAAGTGTACCTGCATGGTGTACCACAGCAGCCGCCAGCCAGCTCTCATCCTGAGCGTGTACCTCAGTACCTCGAGCGCCCGCCGCTAGCTGCCGCCAGCCGCCGCCGCCCTAGCTCCTACGTGACGTCACCACCTCACGCACCGTCAGTGCCAGTGTGTGCGCGTGTGTCTGTCTGTTAAGCATACAGCACGCCCTACTATCAGGCCACCTACGAGTGCTTGTATAAACGAGTCTGAGTGAGTGCGTAAGGAAAGGTACCTTATCTGTAAGTACAAGATCTTGTCATTGTTTTATTGTGTCTGTGTTGATCTGAGGGATCAACCACATTTCTCACCTTCTTATACCTGTCGCAGGTTATAGGTGAATCGACGGTGTATGCGTGTTTATCTGTGTGGTATCACAGCATTTCACTCGTCTGTGGATGTGAGCTTCACATACACCACACATTTAGTTATTGTGTGATTATTATTGTGTTTATTGCATATCATCATTACCGAGTATCCGGTTGGAACTCTTGTGATCCCTTTGCATACCGGCAGTTAGGTTGCCGTGTTAATGATTGGCTGTCAACTGTGTTAAGTTAGGTGTTTCTCCACGAGTGGATACGAGTCGATTAGCCAGACGGCAAGAGTCTCGCTAATACAACCATAGCTTTGCTGACGCCAATCGAAAGTAAATCAAGCACCCTGTGTATTAGTGGTTAAGTTAGTAAATAAACTACTGTTAAGTTTTATGCGGTGTTTCTGTTGAACCACTTCTGAATACTGTCAATATTACTCAAGCCTTCAGCTCTAAGTGTCTTCAACACCGAGTTGCCTGTAAGTCACTAAACTATAAATTTGATGAGGACCCTAGGAGTCCCTTAAAGTGTTACATCATTGAGGAGATTCCAACGACCAACGTGGAGCAGGACCAGGTGAGGCTAGTCTGAGAAGAGACCCACAAGGACTCTAACTCGACCTTGCTCCCAGGCCCTGTACGGTTGCTCTCGTGTTTTCTGTTTTGCTAATTCCGACAGCTTCGTGAAGCGTCTGCCACATGTACATTGGCGACGTACGCATTGCAGTCGTGACAGCAAAAAAAAAAGAAAAACCCCCACATCTGGCGCCCAACGTGTTAGGCTTAGTTGGAACCTATGAGCTAGGTTGTACAGTAAAATTTCGCACTTAAATTTTCCCTGATAATTCAAAAGTGATGAGCAGTATTCAGAGGATGTTTAACACCCTGTTACCTTGATACCTTGAGGATACCTTGAGGTGCTTCCGGGGCTTATCGTCCCCGCGGCCAGTCATCGACCAGGCCTCCTGGTTGCTGGACTGATCAACCAGGCTGTTGGACGCGGCTGCTCGCAGCCTGACGTATGAGTCACAGCCTGGTTGATCAGGTATCCTTTGGAGGTGCTTATCCAGTTCTCTCTTGAACACTGTGAGGGGTTTGCCAGTTATGTCCCTTATGTGTAGTGGAAGCGTGTTGAACAGTCTCGGGCCTCTGATGTTGATAGAGTTCAACATCAGTTCAACAACTGTTAGGTACACACACCACCAGTATGTCTGAGTGTGTAGAGTACAAACAGCGCTACCTGCATCTTCACTTGGCCTTGACCGCTCGTAGACCTGACGACTACGACACTCTTACTGAGCTAGAGTGTAAGGAACGAGTGGAACAGCACATGAGGGCCGTGGAAGAGGTGATGCTACAAGCACACATGCAGGGTAGTGCTGAGGTGGCGTGCACGAGTCTCATCACACTGGATGAAGCTATCGGTGGTGAGACCCCAGTGAGAGATAACACAGTGGGAGAGACACCAGTGAGAGAGAACTTGGAGGTAGAGTCCCCTGTGGGTGACGTCACCGAGAATGATGTCACTAGAATCACGCGCGCTGCGGAAGAAAACGGAGTCACGCGGGAATCTAACCCTTGCAATACTCCGTTGGGGGGATTCTATGGGGAAGAATCTCGGCCCAAAAGGTCCTTGTGGACGACACCAACTCAAAGAGTAGGTATTACAGGCTCGCAATTATTCACCTTAGAGGAATACCGTAACCAAGTTAGGGAGTTGGGATTCGAAGGGAATAAAGTAGCAGAGCAAGCTATGAAACTCTGGACTGATCAGCAGGACAGAGAAAGTAAACTGTAGACTGATCAGCAAGAGAGAGAAAACAAACGCTGGACTGATCAGCAGAACCGAGAAAGTACTGAACGCATAGCTCGCATGCAGTTGCAAGTAAGGCAGGATGACCAGACAAGTGGTCGTTCACGGAGACTAACGTTGAACAAGGTAAGACTGTCAAACTACCTAAACTAGCTAACTTGATGAGAGGACGACTCGATGGATGCATACATCAAGCGTTTTCGAAGGTCACGCCGCTGATTGCGGGTGGGAAAGATCAAAAGTGGGCACTCGCTCTTAGTGCATTGTTAAAGGGTAGGGCATTAACTATCTACCACAGTCTGGGTCCGCACCACCGCGGAGATTACGAGGCATTGACAACAGCGCTGCTGAACGGTTTTGGCATAACTGCAGACCGGATGCTAGAGAATTTCCGTAGGGTTCATTGCAAAAAGGTGAGACATATGTGCTCATGTTACAGCGGTTAGAATCGAGTCTAAACCGTTACTGTGAACTCATGGAGACTGCTCCTGGGAGCATGGAGTTCTATCAACTGATGATTCGTGAACAGTTCTTAGAAGCATGCGAATCGTCTCTGCGTGTCAAGCTCAAAGAGCAAGAAATTGTGTCAAATCTGTCTATGGCCAAGCAAGCTGATCTGTGGGCTGGGGCCAGGAGACAGGTGAAAGGGGTGAAGCCGCACGAGAAGCATCATGCTACAGGTATTGGCGATAGAGCTAAGCTTAAGACTGGTGTGTCGGGGGAGCAGGGAAACTCCTCCAACAAGCAGTGCACAAGTGCTACACCTGTGGTAAGCCAGGTCATCGTGCAGCTGATTGCAAGGTAAAACCGAAATCAGGTTACATAGCAGGTGTGAGCTCAAGTGGTAAGAAACATCCCCACGTTGGAAAGGATCCACTAGCTTGGACCCTTGAGGTGGTGGACGGAAATGTTAACGGAAAATCGGCGAAAATCTTCCGTGACAAAGGCGCCACTACTCACATGGTAAGAAAGAGCCTAGTACAGCCAGGATCTGAGACAGGTAGACATGTCTATGTCAAATTCCCAAATGGCTATACTAAAGAGATGGTGGAGGTGTATGTGTGGGTCGACACACCTTACATCAAAGGTAAAATCCGTGCCGTTCAACAGGAACGTGCTGTATATGGATTTTTTTGGGAAATGTTCCGGGATCTCTGATTGCCCAGTCCACCCTCGAAGAAAACGGGGGAGCGTGAGGACGCTGCCTCAGCTGTATGCAGCCGTCCCCAGCCAGCTGATCCCAAGGGCGACTCGCCCGGGGATGACGTCACAGGGAGTGCCACACCCTCACCCAGCTGAAGAATAGGGAGAGAAGGTAAGCTGTGAAGTTATGGAGAAAGAAGCAAAACCTCTGGTTGAAGAAACAGCAACTCCATTAACAGGTAACTCGCTCGTGGCAGCTGTCACTACGAGGTCACAGAGCAACAAGCCGACTCGCCCAGAAAAACTTTGAAATTACGAGACATTCAGGGAGTGTCTGCAAAGGAGTTTATTGATGCCCAAGGGAGCGACCCAACACTAGCCCAGATACGTAAGTATGCTGAGGAGAAAAGGGTTTTCCAACACCAGGAACGCAAGTACTGGTACTTGCACCATAATGGGAAACTGGTGCGCAGAGTTGAGACGCCCCACGATACTTGGGATCAACTCGTTGTTCCACAGGAGCATAGACTGGCTGTGTTTCGCTTAGGTCATGAAGCTCTGATGGGAGGTCATATGGGTCACGCAAAGACCAGTGCGAGGATACAAGCTGTGTTCTACTGGCCAGGAATTACTGGGGAAATACAGCGTTACACTCGCTCGTGTGACACCTGTCAGCGCACCACTGATCGAGGACGGGTGAAGCCCGGAAGCTTCAGCCCTTCCCATCATTGATCAGCCGTTCAAGCTGGTCAGCATTGATCTGGTTGGTCCGATCATACCGAGTGCAACGGACGGCAGTAAGTACATCCTGACCATGGTCGATCACGCAACAAGGTACCCAGAAGCAGCTGCCCTGAAGAACATCGAGACGTCAACGGTAGCGGAAGCCTTGGTAGGTTTTTTCAGTCGCCTTGGTATACCTGAGTGGATCCATAGCGACCGAGGGACACAGTTTACCAGCGAGATGATGGACCAAGTCAGACGTCTGCTCACAGCGAGAGCATCCCTCACCACGCCTTATCATGCTATGGGAAACGGTTTGGTAGAACGCTTCAAT
>WNGS01100682.1:0-21310 GCA_020271785.1 Procambarus virginalis
TTCTCATAAGGAGATACTCCTAGTGACTCGTTGGAAGACTTCTGAAAATACACATGATGAGATCAATTTGCCTATCCCAATCCTTTGAGGTCTCATTACAAAACTTTTTTAAGAGTGCCTTGATGGTTTGATGACTACGCTCGAGAGAACCCTGTGAAGCAGGATGATAGGGGCTGGACAGTACCTGTTTGATGTTGAACTCCTCCAGAGTCCGTTTGAAGAGATCACTGGTGAAGTTGGTGCCACAGTCGCTCTGAATCTCCCTCGGAAATCCATACTGGGTGAAGATTTTCAGTAGATTCTTCACCACTGTAGCAGCTGTAATATTTTTCACTGGAACTGCTATCGGAAATCTGGTGGTAGGACACAGGATGGTTAAGATATATGCATTGCCTGCACTGGTCCGAGGCAAAGGACCAACGCAGTCGATAATGAGCTTGTGGAACGGTTCCTCAGGCACCTGGATGGGTATCAGTGGTGCTCTGGGAATGGAAACGTTCGGTTTCCCGGCTAACTGACACACGTGGCATAATTTGACATGAGTTTTGACGTCGTTTACCATACCTGGCCAGTAGTAGTCTTGTCGAATTCCATGGTAAGTCTTGTTGAACCCGTAGTGTGACAAAGCGCCGTGGGCCAGGTGTAGAATCGTGGGCCGCAGGCTGGTAGGAATCACTAGTTGTTCAACGTCTGCCCAATCGTCCTCGTCCTTCAGTTTACTGGGTCTATACCTGCGATAGAGTATTTCGTTCTCCATAAAGAACCCAGGAACACTGTCGGATTGGGTTTCAGCCTGAAAGAATAATGGTGTCAAGGTAAGATCATCTCTCTGTAACTTACGGAACTCCACCGCGGTCAGGTTAGGGGGTAGTTTCGAAGGGTCCTGAGGGACAGCGGTAGCAGTAGAGTCAGCTGGCTGTGGTCGTGCAGCTTGAGCACGGGTGGTCACCATAACAGGAGGAGAACCTTCATCACTCTCTTGAACCTTTGCTGGAACATGTTCAAAAATCGGGTTATCCACCACAGAGTTGCTTACCTCGGATATGTCCTTGACGATCAGGTTGTTTGGTTGTTGGTCTTCTGCCAAGTCGTTGCCCAGGAGAAGTTGCACTCCAGGCATGGGAAAAGGCTTTTCCCTGACGGCGACTTGGACTTCACCGGTCACGAAGGGACAATCTAGGTAAACTCGGGCAAGTGGATAAGGAGTTGTAGCAGTAAGGTCAGTGATGAACACAGTCTCTCCTGTGTAGGCGACGTTGGGCACAGCTGATTTCAAGACGATCGATTGTAGAGCCGCTGTGTCCCGTAGGATCTTAAGTCCGAAACGTCCCTCTGAATCTGAACCGTGGGTAGAGATAGTTCCTGGATATAGATGCTTGGTAAAGAGAGAGAGATCATTAGCATGAACACCAACATTCATTACAGGCTTACCGGACTTAGGGTGAGTAGGTTTAGACTTAGGGGGTTCGATGTTACCTTTAGATTGGGACTTACCACATTTGTCAATGGTGTGTCCATATAGTCGACAATACCTGCAGTACAGTTGAGAGGTACCTTGATCTGGGCTCGCTTTCTCGTAACTGTACCAAGACTTCTTGCTGGTAGGTTCTGGAGTCAGCCGGTGGATGAGGCTGTAAGTGTCAGCTGACTTCGCGCACTTCACTAAATCCGTCTCTTCCTTGTCTGCTAAGTATAGGCGGACAGGAGGAGGTACACGTCTCAAAAATTCTTCAACCAGTATGAGGTTGACAAGCTCTGAAAAAGTAGAGACATGTGCTGCCTCCAGCCATTTCATGAAATATCTTCGTTTGGTGTTAGCAAATTCTAAGAAGGTGGTGGTACTTGCCTTGACGTAGTCACGAAACTTTCGTCGATAGCTTTCGGTGGAGAGAAGGTAGGCGTCCAACACAGCTTGTTTCAGGGTGGTGTAGTCGTTTTCCGAAGCCAAAGTGCTGAGTGTGACTGCTGCTCTACCTGTTAAATGTACTCTGAGAAGGGTAGCCCATTGGTCGTCAGGCCAATTAAGTTGATCAGCAAGGGTCTCAAAAGTGGTAAAGAACACATCAACCTCCGTTTCGATGAACGGGGGCATTAACTTACTTGCATGGGAGATATTGAAACTGGGAGGAAGACTAGCTGCCGCTTGTTGGAGTTGAGCTTGGTGTGCAGCGTCCCTCGTGAGTTCTCGGTTACGACATTCTAGCATTGCTTCTGCCTGTCGTTTGTCGTGGTCACGTTGCATCTCGAGTCGCTGTTGGTATAAGGCCAACTCACGTTCACTTTCTTCTTTCTTCAGTGCGGCCTCCCTTTCCTTGAGGCGGATTTCTCTTTCTGGTTCTTCCTTTCTGAGGCAGCTTCTTCCTTTTGAGGGCAGCTTCCTTTCTGAGGGCAGCTTCACGTTCTCTGATTGCAGCTGCTTCCTGTTGTTGCTGTAGCTCGATCTTGGCAAGTTCCAATTTGAGCTTTATCGCTCTCAAGTCATCCTTATCTGAAATAATGTATTGTTCATGAGTAGAAGAATCTATAATACCTTCATCCGCAAGGTGATCCAGTATCATATTATTAATGGCAAATTTGTTGGCTCCATCAGGAACTTCCAAGTGATACTCATGTGCAAGAGTTAACAAATCGACCCTCTTAGCGTGACGTAAGGTCCCTATTTCACCTTCTGGATCTGTTTTGAATGCTTGTAGGCGGAACATTGTGAAAATATAGCAAAATATAGGAGACACGAATATATAGTGAGAATATGGTGAATGTCAGAAACAGGAAACGTGGCAACTGATACCTATCCTGTGGGGAATTATTAATAATTAAAGTTAATTCAAGATGGTAAATGAATAAGGTCGCAGGAAATCTTGTACCTGGTACTCACTGTGGGAGGATAAAGGCAAGAAAATCCTACTAATTAGTGAAAACTGAGTTTAAAATACAAGTGAAACACTAAATGGCTTCAAAATAAATGAGGTAGTCCAAAAAATGTAGTCATACCTTGCCAAGTCACTATAGAACATAAGCAAAGGTACCCACTGAAATTGAATATGGTATTTACAGAATTAGCGAACTTTGTGCTCAAAAGAAAGAACGCCAATTCCCTACCTTAGGTAAATACCATCAGTCTGACCGACGAGTAGGGGTGCGAGTGTCAACTGGTGACGAGAACTATCGGCGAGGTCCCAATTCGCCAATAATAGTTCGTGCTAGAGGATCTAAAGCCCTCTTTTTCCTCCTAGAGTCGGATTGCAGGACTTGGGTGCTATTGACCCGGAGACAGACCACAGTACCAGGGTACCTATGTGATAATCTGTCAAAAAGTGAGAAATATCTGGGGACAAAAGATGTTAAACACGGATAATAACACGGAAGGGGAGACGACCAATTAAGAGTATGACTGCGGCCTACAGTCACCACGTAATCCAAAGTTGTCTCACTCTCACCATATGCTATTCCCGTAATGCACAATATACACAGCACCATATAAAATAAAAAATGATTAATGTAAATAATGGAAGCAAGGGAAATGAAAGCCAAGTATGCTTACCACAATTACCAATACCTGAGTGAAGCTCCGTGGACAGGCCCCCATTTATATGTGACGGTAACGTGTTGGAAATGGTGGTCGGCAGTCTTCCAACTAGCAGGTGTCAGTGCTGGGCCACATATACTAAATTTAAATAAAAAAAAGGAAAAAAAAGAGTGACTGCTTGTCTGATAATCTGTGGTAAGGCAAGAAACACGAAAACACAAAATATAAAAAATACTTTACTTTAATATAGAAAACACAAAATAAAATAAAGACGATACCTTGGCATATATAATATAATGTAAAAGAAAAATATATAAAATATAACAAAGTGAAAAGGGGGAACTGGTTACGTTAACAAAGTAAAATGGTGCTGGGAATATATGCGCTAGCTAAGAACCTCTTATTTGATCACACGAGGTGGGTCAAATTCAGGTGTTCATAGCAGGAGCACGAGATATATTCTGGCTGGCAGAAATGCAAGGGACTCCAACAATAACTGGCGATGATTGTGATTGGCGAGGAACGGGAGTGGTGTGTTGGTTGGCGGCCAATGAGAACGCTGGACGGCCGCAAGTCGCTAGTTTGCTGGAGTAGTAGTAGTTGGCAAGTCGACCAGGTGTGCAGCAGGTGCTGGAGAGGGGGGAGGAGGGAGTTGCAGGTGCGTGTGGCTGTCTTGATATATACGTTTAGCCACTACAAAACGTATCTTGCATATTGTTGAGAACGTGATGAATTAAGGAAATAGCAGGCTCAATCTCTGATAAGAGATTATCGTCACAATATATATATATATATATATATATATAATATATATATATTATATATATATATATATATATATATATATATATATATATATATATATAGTATATTTTGGTAGCAGTCTTTCCTGTAGACATATGTTATTAAATATGACCGAAAAAGTAAGATTAATAATTCTAACACGAATTTTCTCAATTTTCCTTATGTTTGTTTTTACTGATGACGGTAAATGAAAAATCAATTCTCCAAAATTCATTTTTATTTCTTAGTCTGACGCGACACTTGAGCGCGTTTCGTAAAACTTATTACATTTTCAAAGACTTTAGTTACACACACACAAACAACTATAACTGAACAGAGTTTAAACAGCTTTTCTTTTTTATACCTGCATTTGGGTGAGGTGACATGTTACAATGGTTTGGGGTGAGGTGAGAACAAACACAGAACACGAAACAATGGGTATAAGCTAAAGGGAAGAATAGATCTGTAACTGCAGAAGGCCTATTGGCCCATATTTCTTGATGTTTCTATATTGGAGCGGAGTCTTGAAGTGGGTAGAATATAGTTGTGCGTTAATTGGCTGTTGATTGCTGGTGTTGACTTCTTGATGTGTAGTGCCTCGCAGATGTCAAGCCGCCTGTTGTCGCTGTATCTATCAATGATTTCTGTGTTGTTTGTTAAGATTTCTCTGGTGATGGTTTGGTTGTGGGAAGAGATTATATGTTCCTTGATAGAGCCCTGTTGCTTATGCATCGTTAATCGCCTGGAAAGAGATGTTGTTGTCTTGCCTATATATTGAGTTCTTTGGGGCTTACAGTCCCCAAGTGGGCATTTGAAGGCATAGACGACATTGGTCTCTTTCAAAGCGTTCTGCTTTGTGTCTGGAGAGTTTCTCATGAGTAGGTTGGCAGTTTTCTTGGTTTTATAGTAAATCGTCAATTGTATCTTCTGATTTTTGTCTGTAGGGATAACGTTTCTATTAACAATATCTTTCAGGACCCTTTCCTCCGTTTTATGAGCTGTGGAGAAGAAGTTCCTGTAAAATAGTCTAATAGGGGGTATAGGTGTTGTGTTAGTTGTATCTTCAGAGGTTGCATGGCGTTTCACTTTCCTTCTTATGATGTCTTCAATGAAACCATTGGAGAAGCCGTTGTTGACTAGGACCTGCCTTACTCTACAGAGTTCTTCGTCGACTTGCTTCCATTCTGAGCTGTGGCTGAGAGCACGGTCGACATAAGCGTTAACAACACTCCTCTTGTACCTATCTGGGCAGTCACTGTTGGCATTTAGGCACATTCCTATGTTTGTTTCCTTAGTGTAGACTGCAGTGTGGAAACCTCCGCTCCTTTCCATGACTGTTACATCTAGAAAGGGCAGCTTCCCATCCTTCTCCATCTCGTAAGTGAAACGTAACACAGAATTCTGCTCAAACGCTTCTTTCAGCTCCTGCAGATGTCTGACATCAGGTACCTGTGTAAAAATGTCGTCAACATACCTGCAGTATATGGCCGGTTTCAAGTTCAAGTCGACTAAGACTTTTTCCTCAATAGTACCCATGTAGAAGTTTGCAAACAGGACGCCTAGGGGAGAACCCATAGCGACCCCATCTACTTGCTTATACATGTGCCCATCCGGGCTCAAGAAGGGTGCCTCCTTAGTACAAGCTTGGAGTAGTTTCCTCAGGATATTTTCTGGCATGTCAAGGGGAGTACAGGCCGGGTCTCGATACACTCGGTCCACTATCATCCCGATTGTTTCATCCACAGGTACGTTGGTGAACAGTGATTCTACGTCCAACGATGCTCTTATCCCTGTAGCCCGTGTTCCCCGCAGTAAGTCAACAAATTCCTTCGGGGATTTCAGGCTGAAGTTGCACGGGACATAAGGAGTCAGTAAGCCGTTGAGTCGTTTCGCCAGTCTGTACGTGGGTGTGGGTATCTGGCTGATAATTGGCCGAAGTGGGTTTCCAGGCTTATGCGTCTTGACGTTTCCATACGCATATCCAGGTTTATATTCTCCAATAATCTTTGGCAGGTGGAGTCCGGATTTCTTGGCATTCACAGTTTCAATCAACTTGTTGACCTTTGTTTTCAATTCGGCTGTAGTGTCCTTCGTTACCCTTTGGAATTTAGTTTGGTCAGAGAGTATGTGGTTCATTTTCGCCAGATATTCGTCTTTCTTAAGGATGACGTATATTGGCGACTTGTCGCCTCTCCTGACAACTATCTCCTTGTTCTCACGAAGGCTCTTGGCTGCCGCTTTGAGCTCGGGGGTCAGTATGGTACTTCTGTAGTTGCCTCGATTCTTTCCTCCTTCTGCAATAAGTTCAGCTTGTAAGGTGTCTTTGGTGGTGACCTTTTTTGTGCTTCGAGGTCAAATATGTCGTCCAACAGGATCTCCAACTCCACTTTCCGGGCCAACGCACTTGGTCTGGACATAACGTGACAGTTTATACCCAGATTTAGGAGAGTGACTTGGTCCTCAGTGAGGTTGATACCTGCAAGGTTCAGGAAGCCGTCTCTTGGTCGTGGAATTGCCATGGGTCCTCCATATAGTGTTGTTAGCTTCTTGATAATCCTTGTTTCCGTGCTGAGGTGATGTCGGTCTGTGAGGATGTCGAGGTGTTGTTCGATGCGGGTGCGGAGACTTTCGTCGATGTTGCTGTTTCTCCATTCGTTTGTGGCCTGAAGTAGTTGCGTTTTATTGTCTTTGATATCATTTTCTGCCTTATATATATATATATTGTATATATATATATACATATATATTACATATATATAGCCAGAACGCACTTCTCAGCCTACTATGTGTTACGGTGCCCTCTCCTATCTCTTTCGTTGCCTGCTGTAAGAGTCATATCGACTCTCCCTACAGGGAGAAACTTACATTATAAGTCTGTAGGTAAGGGGAAAGAGGCGCCCGGATATAAATGAAAGAGTATCCCCTACTGCAGATATGACGTTTTGGAATGGACGCCAAGCCGTGTACGGATTGGGTAGCTCGGGTCACAGGCGACCAATCAGAGCCCGCCGTGACGTCACCGAGTGCCCCGGGCGTCGCCAACGTCAGAGTTTGACTGACAGTGGGAGCGTGAGGACGCATCTCGGTCAGCTCTCAAGAATTGGAGGCTTTACAGGCTTTTCTCAGTGGATTAGAGCTAGCCATCGCAGCCCACCTGATACATAGGAGGCCCCGCGCTTCTGGGAAGCAAAAAGGAACCAAGTTGAGTGGGCAGAGAAGTGCCAAACTTGGAGAATTGTCGGTGACGACGCTGGGCGTCGACGCGTGACGTTGAGGGCTTGAAGGTGTGGCGGGCAGGCATAGCTGTGACTGGGTCACATCCACTGAGGGTGTTGGAGGGACGACACCGTTCCTAGGACGAGAAGCAGTACCTTGAGGAAGGAACGTGTGTGTGAATATAGCGATCAGCTCAGCGCCCATTGATGGACCAGGACTGGGATAGCTGAACCCCAGGGATTGGAACGGCGAAGACGCGAAGGCTTCACGACACCTGAGGACCTGTGTGAACGTTCCTGGATCACCGAGGATTGACTCAGGAAGCATAGGACCCTCACACCATCGAGGGACAGGCGTCGTGAGCCAAGGATTGTTAAGGTAGATCATTTTCCCTCCCATTACCCCTTTGTGAGAGTAGGCTAGATAGACCATTATATTCACTTATATATGTGGAAATAGGATATTAATGCTTTAGTAGCAGAATAGGCTGCAGGGCAGCTTATGTCCAGGACTGTCAGAGAGGACAGTGTGTGTGGATGGCAGGACAGTGAAGAAGAGGAGCCGACGTGGTGAAGAGGCCCTTCTGTGAGAGAGAGTGTGTGACTCCTGTCTATCTGCCCAGTTGAAGGAGCCTGGAGAACGTGAGAGAAGAGTTGCTGACAATCTCCAGAGTTATTATTATTATTTTCATTTCCTTGTATCACTTGTAATCATAATGTGTGATCATGTAATTCGTGTCAGTAAATTCACACATTTTACTATTGTGTTTAAGTGTGCCTCCATTGCAAAATTTCTCTATTGAGCATACACGAGGGTTATCATAGTACCATTTAGGGGACATCACGTTCCCTATAGAATTTCTTATTGTCTTGGGAGTAGCAACACTCTGGCAACAGACAACATATATACACCCACTGAACTGCATCGCTGGGGTGCAGATATAATAACCCAGCTGGCGACCTTGTTGAGAAAAGATAGAGAAGACAGGCGGGAAAGGAGTTCCTGCAACCTCTTTGTCCGGCAGGCAAGACTCAGGAGGTCATTGTTACAAGGTAAGCCCGAGTCTTCCTTCACTCCTCCACGGGTCTAGGCCGGAATTGCTGATAGCAGTTTCCCCGTGGTTGACTGAAGGGCTTCCAGGGTGAGTCAGTGGCACCCCTTCAGTGGTGGAAGCAAAGACCTGCGGAGGTGGGCATTGCTGGTCCTCTCCTGTGGGACCAAGGAGACTCCGGTGAATCCCGGAGTCGGAGGGGCTGAGTATTCGGCCTTTCGAGCCCCTAGCAGCCGAGTGCTAGCAGAGCCCGGCCCACCCCCCGTGACAGAGAACTGGCGACCTTGCCAGGATTCGAACCACAGTAGCCAAGAACTGGAGACTTCGCCAGGAAGAGTGGATCAAGCTACAGTGTTGCCAAGGTGTTGATCAAGCTACAGTGTTGCCCAAGATTTCAAGACAGTGTTGCCAGGGTACAATACAGTGTGGCCAGTGAATTCAGAGTACTGTTACCCAACCAGCTAAGGACTGAAACGGTGAAATTAGTACCTACTAACTTGTCTGTGCTGTCGTGTATGCTCGACGATATAGAGATGGAGGAGGATAAGTAAAGAAATTTATTGACACAAGGGACGAGAGAATTTTGGAAGAGTGTACCAAGGCCCAGCTCCAACAAGTGGCAACCACTTTTGGATCAGGTTGAGGACGACTAAGGTTGCAGAGCGAAGGATAGAGATCATGGCACAGCTCACAGCTCGAGAGGAGGCGACGGAGAGGAGCCATCTCAAGGAGATCCGTCCCGGAAGAGCCGTCGCAAGGTGAACCGTCCCGACTAGAGCCACCCCAAGCGCCTACCAGTGTGGAGGGAATTCACAGTGAACATGGGAGCAGTGGAAGGTCCAGCTGTAGTAAGAGGAGCCTGCAACTGGAAATAAAAGATGCAACTGGAAGCCCAGCTGAGGCGAGAGGAAGAGAAGCGCAAATGCAGCGAGAGGAGCGTGAGCGAGAAGCACGGCTGCAGCGAGAAGAAGGAGAGAGACGACTGCGACTGGAGGAGATAAAGGCAAAGAAAAGTCGAATTGTGTCGCATTGAGCGTGGTCTGCCCGCTCTACCTGCACGGCGGGATGACTTCAAGGTAAGGGAACGTGACTTACCTACGTTCGAACCAAAGAAGCTGAGGCGTTCTTCGAACACTTTGAACGGATAGCAACTCTGAAGGAGTGGCCAGAAGATGATTGGGCTGCTCTGGTCCAGGGCAGGTTGACTGGTGAGGCCCGGGAAGCCTACAACATGCTGGACCTAGAAGAGTGTGCTAATTACGACGCAATAAAGAATGCGGTGCTCCACTCATTCCGGCTGACTCCGGAGATGTACCGGAAGCGTTCAGAGAGTGTACAAGAGCGTCGGGAAAGTCTTACGCCGAGACCGCCAGGGATATGGAACGGAAGTTCCTACGGTGGTTGAAGGCGCTAGGAAGCGGAGTCGGCGGATGACATCAAACGACTGATAGTGATGGAGAAGTTTATGTCAGTGCTCCATCCAGAGTTGCGAGTAAGGGTGAGAGAAGCAGTATTAAGGACCTAAAGGCTGCAGCGGACCGAGCCGACATGCTGGAAGAGGCACTACATCTCAGGAGGAGGGGCCGCCCGACACTCGCCTTAACCCAGGTCGGGAGGAACATTAGGACAGGAGGAGAGGACATTGGGGACAGTCCACGAAGAGTATGTGCGGCGAAGAGGTTGAAAACGGATCAAGAGCTCAAGAGATCACCTGAAGACAGCTCAAAGGCTGTCCCTGGGGACAAGAAGAGGCAGGAGCGAGGCAGATGATGTTGCTACCTGGGAGGGGTAGAGTGACGGAATCACGCTTTGGTGGTCCATACTCGGTTGTTCGGCGTGTGGGTCTTGTAAGCTATGAGATCAGTAAGCCGAATCGCCCTAACAAGACACAGGAATGTCATATCAATCGTTTGAAGCCATACTTCCCAGAGGAGCAAGAGAGTTCGGGAGTGAAGGGAGCAACACCGTCCCAGGAAGGGAAATTCTCTGTGTATGGAGATGAGCCAAGTGTTGCCAGCAGAGGAAAGAGGGCCCGCGCGGATGGTACACGCCTGTCAAACACAGAGAGTTTGGTACATTTAGAAGAGAGGCTGCGTCATCTGGATAAAGAGAAAAGGAGAGATCTAGTGTCATGTTCACAGAAAATGGTACCATCCGTTTTCTATGTGCGGCGGCTGGACGCCACTGGAGAGAAGGTAAACAGCACACAGGACGCCTGCCAAGCTTGGGAGCTACTCTATCATGTAATCGTTTATTATTATTAAAGTCAGTAACCAGGAATGACTTTACATCAACCTTACTACCAAGACTATCTCAGCTATACACAGACACCACACTGGCGACGAAGATGAACTGGGAACGCAGGTATTTTGTTCAACAAAACACAAGGAAGGAGCATGCTGTCTCGCTCAGAGGAGGGAGAGGCTGTCTGTGAGCATCATACCCGATGCTGTATGCAACCCCATGCTGTGTGCTGACTGTTGCTGTGTGCTGATCGTTGCTGTGTGCTGGCCGTTGCTGTGTGCTGGCCAATGCTGTGTGCTACCCAAGCTGTGCTGATTGTTGCTGTGAGAGAGGAATCTGCCGACACTGTGTACGAAACGACGCTTTGATGCAGTGTACAAAACCCGATGTTTTGGTTACGAAACGACGCTCCGTGCTACAAAATTCTTCACGCTGTGAACCAACTGCTGCCTACTGCTGCCAACTGCTGCCTACTGCTGCCTACTGCTGCCAATTGCTGTACCAACTGCTAACAACTGCTGTGTTGCTGTGAGTAGGAACAACACATGTACACAAGGGCTAGGTAAGAAGTCAGTTGCTGCTGTGTTGTGCACTGTTGTGAACTTTTGCATTAAAATGCTTGTGTGCTTTGCAAAATTAAAGTAATTACAGTGAATTCTTAAATAACATATACAGTGCAGTAAGTGTTATATATTCTGAGGAACATTTTAAGTGATAAGTTTAAATTTATTCAGTAAAAATGGCAAATATACCTCAGTTTCCTGCATTTGATCCTGACTGTGACCAGACAAACCTGTCACAGAGGTGGGTCAAATGGCTTAAAAGGTTTGAAAATTTGTTGATAGTTTCTGACATCAAAAGTGCTGAAAGAAAGCGTGCCTTTCTGCTTCATTATGCAGGTGATAGAGTTTGTGATATCTTTGATACACTGAAAGATACTGGTGGTGCCAAAGATTATGACACTGCCAAGGCCAAATTAACTGAGCATTTCAAACCAAGGCAAAATACTGCTATGGAAATTATGCATTTCAGGAGAGCAAAACAACTCTCTAATGAAACTGTTGATCAATACCATACACGTCTGCAGGGTTTAGCAGCCCATTGTGAGTTTGCTGATGTTGACAAAGAAATCAAACAGCAAATAATTGAAACATGCACATCTACACGTCTTCGTCGAAGAGCTCTAGAACTTGTTGATGATGAAAGTTCTCTTACCAAGATACTGGATATGGCTCGTCGAATGGAAGATGCTGCACGTGATGCTCGTGTCATGGAGTGCAGTGCCAACAACGGTTCTGCCACTGTTACTAACAGTCATGAAGTATGTAAGGTTCAGGGAGTACACCATGATCATAGAAGATATCATGCCAAACCTAACATTAAATTGAGCCGAGAACCACATCACAACTGGAGTCATGGAACAAGACTCAAGCAGTCACAACGACTCACATCAGAGGTTGTCAACAATAAATGTTACAATTGTGGAGGAGACTACCCACACCAAGATAATGTTTGTCCTGCACAAGGTAAGAAGTGCTATGAGTGTAGAAAACTAAATCATTTTGGTGCTATGTGTCGTTCCGCACTAAAGAAACCACAATCAATAAATAAAAGCAATGTACGAGGATCAAGTCATAGGAGTCGAGGTGGCAAACACAATATTGCACCTCAAATCAAGAATGTTAATAATATACAAGACAACATTTCATTACAACCAGTCTCAGATGACAGTGAATGTGATTATATTTATGGAGTACAATCAATCACAAATGGAATGATCTTCCAAACAACCCAGAGACTATAGTATACATTGCTGGCATTTGTCTCAAAATTCTCATTGACACTGGATCAAACATTGACACCATTGCTGAGTGCCACTATGAAAAATTTAAAAAACAATTCCCAAAGCTTGAAAACTATAATGGCAAAGCCACTGCCTATGCTTCAAAGGTAGCCTTACCAGTGATTGGAACTTTCACTGCAGAGATTAAGTCAAAGAATGCAATGCTCATTACTACATTCCATGTTGTTAGGAATGCAAAGGAGTCTTTACTCAGTTACAAGACTTCAACCAAATTGGGGCTACTTCAGCTTTCTAATGCTGTAGCAGTGGAATCTGCAAACAATGTTGATGCTATTGTTGCTGAATTTTCTGATCGGTTTAAATCCATAGGTTGTTATACTGATAGCAAGGTACATCTGCATATCAACCCAGATGTAATTCCAGTTGCCCAACCACATCGCCGACAACCATTCCATACTCGCAAGAAAGTCGATGCCGAACTGGATAGGCTGATAGAACTAGATATCATTGAACCGGTAACAGGCCCAACACCATGGGTAAGCCCAATTGTCACTCCACCAAAGCCGAAGAATCCAGATGAGATACGCATTTGTGTAGACATGCGTGTTCCCAACAAGGCAATAATGCGTGAACGCCATCCTACACCCACTGTAGATGATATGATTTACCGCTTGAATGGTGCAACTGTATTCAGCAAGTTAGATTTAAACAAGGGCTATCATCAGCTTGAACTTGATGATGAGAGTCGATTCATCACAACGTTTACGACACATCGAGGTCTGTATAGGTACAAGCGCCTGAGTTTTGGTATTAACAGTGCTGCTGAAGTATTCCAGCACATCATCAGCCAGGTATTGCAAGATATACCTAATGCTGACAACATGTCTGATGACATCATTGTTTATGGCCGTACCCAAGCTGAACACGACAAAGCTCTTCGTGCAACATTGCAACGCTTACGAGAAAAGAATTTGACGCTAAGCCGAGCAAAGTGTGAGTTCAATCAACATAAAATTGAATTCTTTGGACATGTACTTAGTGACAAAGGTCTATCTCCAGATCCTAAGAAAGTTGCAGATATCAAGAATGCTGCACCTCCTTCAACATCCACTGAAGTACATAGTTTTCTGGGAATGGCAAACTACTGTTCTCGCTTCATTCCAGATTTTGCTACCATTACGAAGCCTCTACGTGAGCTCCTGAAGAAAAATGCATCATGGTACTGGAGCGATGTCGAGCAAAATGCATTTGATGCTGTGAAAGATGCACTAGTAGAAAATGCGACTGCTGCATACTTTGATCCATCAATGGACACTGAGTTAACGGTGGATGCTAGTCCTGTTGGTTTAGGTGCTGTGTTAGCCCAACACAAACCTGGTCAACCAGATTCAAGAGTAGTAATTGCCTACGCCAGCCGTTCTCTCACAGATGTTGAGCAACGATACAGTCAGACAGAGAAGGAAGCTCTTGCTCTTGTATGGGGCTGTGAACACTTCAATGTGTATCTGCTTGGTGCACCCTTTACCACGATAGTCACTGACCACAAACCGTTGGAGACCATCTTCAATAATCCAAAGTCCAAACCACCAGCTCGCATTGAGAGATGGGCTCTTCGTCTGCAACCATACAACTTTACGGTGAAATACAAGCCAGGTGCAGGCAATCCCGCTGATTACATCAGTCGACATCCTGCCAACAGTTTCACCATCACCAAGCATCAGCAAGTTGCCGAGGAATATGTACACTCTGTAACCTGTGATGCAGTCCCTAAGGCTCTCACTCTTGATGAAATCCGTACTGCAACCCTAGAGGACCCAACTCTGCAAGCAACAGTGGATGCATTGACTAAGAAAAAGTTTCCACGCATCCCACCCTCAGGAGTTGACCAAGATGCATTCAAAGCACTTGAACGCATCCAGACAGAATTAAGTGTTACGCAACAACGCGACACCGTGCTGCGAGGTACTCGTATCGTCATTCCAGCTGTTCTCCAGCAACGTGCTCTGAAGCTTGCACATCAAGGACACCAAGGTCTTGTAAGGACCAAACAGCTGCTACGAGAAAAGGTGTGGTTTCCTGGCATTGATCGTCAAGCTAAGGACATGCATGATGCCTGTGTCCCTTGCCAAGCTGCAGTGGATACTTCAAGACCAACACCTCTACAACCTTCACCACTACCTGCTGCACCATGGATGGAAGTATCGATGGACTTCTGTGGACCGCTACCAACTGGAGAGTACTTGATGGTAGTCATTGATGATCACTCACGTTATCCAGAAGTAGAAATCATCACTTCCACATCTGCAAAGGCTGTCATCCCGAAACTCGACAAGATCTTTTCAAACTTTGGCATTCCTGAAGTTGTCAAGACGGACAATGGACCGCCATTTAATGGACAAGACTTTGTCAACTTTGCTGAGCATATTGGATTCAAACACCGCCGTGTGATGCCACTACATCCTCAAGCAAATGGAGAAGTAGAGAGATTCATGCAACCTCTCATGAAAGCTGTACGCTGTGCTCATGCCGAAGGACGATCCTGGAAACAAGCTATGTATGCTTTTCTCAGGAACTACCGTGCAACACCGCATGGAACACTGGGCAAGTCGCCTGGCGAACTTTTATTTGGACGTCCTATGAGAATCGCACTACCTGTCATGCCAGCCAAGGTAACGGATAAACGTCTCGCTCAGAAGGATGCACTAGCCAAGGGCAAAATGAAAATTGCTCATGATCAACGTGCAAAGGAACAATTCATAAAGGTTGGAGATACTGTTCTCGTTAAAAAGAAAAAAGAGGGAAAGCTAGATATGCCGTATGATACAAAACCATATAAAGTGATTAGTGTAAAAGGAACTATGGTAACAGCGAGTAATAGAGATCATAGTATAACACGTAATATGGCTTATTTCAAAGTGATTCCAAATAGTGTAGAAAATGATGAAGTGCAAAGTCGTGCAAAAGAAAAAGAAAAAATGAGTTATAACTCGATAAACAATTCATCGAGGGATGTTTTGTATTTAAGGACTCTCGTCCAAAACGACATGTTAAACGCCCTACACGATATGATGATTAATTGTGTTCCTATGTAATGCAAAGTATTTACTTGTTATGCTGAACTAAATTTAATATTGTTTGAATAATGCAGATCTCTCATTCAATATTTTGTAACTTTGTATTACAGTTTCTTTCATGTTTGTTTAACATTGCATATGTTTTTTAACATTGAAATCCTTTGTGGTAAAGATTGTTTAAATTCTTTGTGTGTTTAAAATGTTAAATGTATGCACTTTTGCAAGAGATTTGCATTTAACATTAATTAAACACACAAAGAATTTAAACAATCTTTACCACAAAGGATTTCAATGTTAAAAATACATATGCAATGTTAAACAAACATGAAAGAAACTGTAATACAAAGTTACAAAATATTGAATGAGAGATCTGCATTATTCAAACAATATTAAATTTAGTTCAGCATAACAAGTAAATACTTTGCATTACATAGGAACACAATTAATCATCATATCGTGTAGGGCGTTTAACATGTCGTTTTGGACGAGAGTCCTTAAATACAAAAATATCCCTCGATGAATTGTTTATCGAGTTATAACTCATTTTTTCTTTTTCTTTTGCACGACTTTGCACTTCATCATTTTCTACACTATTTGGAATCACTTTGAAATAAGCCATATTACGTGTTATACTATGATCTCTATTACTCGCTGTTACCATAGTTCCTTTTACACTAATCACTTTATATGGTTTTGTATCATACGGCATATCTAGCTTTCCCTCTTTTTTCTTTTTAACGAGAACAGTATCTCCAACCTTTATGAATTGTTCCTTTGCACGTTGATCATGAGCAATTTTCATTTTGCCCTTGGCTAGTGCATCCTTCTGAGCGAGACGTTTATCCGTTACCTTGGCTGGCATGACAGGTAGTGCGATTCTCATAGGACGTCCAAATAAAAGTTCGCCAGGCGACTTGCCCAGTGTTCCATGCGGTGTTGCACGGTAGTTCCTGAGAAAAGCATACATAGCTTGTTTCCAGGATCGTCCTTCGGCATGAGCACAGCGTACAGCTTTCATGAGAGGTTGCATGAATCTCTCTACTTCTCCATTTGCTTGAGGATGTAGTGGCATCACACGGCGGTGTTTGAATCCAATATGCTCAGCAAAGTTGACAAAGTCTTGTCCATTAAATGGCGGTCCATTGTCCGTCTTGACAACTTCAGGAATGCCAAAGTTTGAAAAGATCTTGTCGAGTTTCGGGATGACAGCCTTTGCAGATGTGGAAGTGATGATTTCTACTTCTGGATAACGTGAGTGATCATCAATGACTACCATCAAGTACTCTCCAGTTGGTAGCGGTCCACAGAAGTCCATCGATACTTCCATCCATGGTGCAGCAGGTAGTGGTGAAGGTTGTAGAGGTGTTGGTCTTGAAGTATCCACTGCAGCTTGGCAAGGGACACAGGCATCATGCATGTCCTTAGCTTGACGATCAATGCCAGGAAACCACACCTTTTCTCGTAGCAGCTGTTTGGTCCTTACAAGACCTTGGTGTCCTTGATGTGCAAGCTTCAGAGCACGTTGCTGGAGAACAGCTGGAATGACGATACGAGTACCTCGCAGCACGGTGTCGCGTTGTTGCGTAACACTTAATTCTGTCTGGATGCGTTCAAGTGCTTTGAATGCATCTTGGTCAACTCCTGAGGGTGGGATGCGTGGAAACTTTTTCTTAGTCAATGCATCCACTGTTGCTTGCAGAGTTGGGTCCTCTAGGGTTGCAGTACGGATTTCATCAAGAGTGAGAGCCTTAGGGACTGCATCACAGGTTACAGAGTGTACATATTCCTCGGCAACTTGCTGATGCTTGGTGATGGTGAAACTGTTGGCAGGATGTCGACTGATGTAATCAGCGGGATTGCCTGCACCTGGCTTGTATTTCACCGTAAAGTTGTATGGTTGCAGACGAAGAGCCCATCTCTCAATGCGAGCTGGTGGTTTGGACTTTGGATTATTGAAGATGGTCTCCAACGGTTTGTGGTCAGTGACTATCGTGGTAAAGGGTGCACCAAGCAGATACACATTGAAGTGTTCACAGCCCCATACAAGAGCAAGAGCTTCCTTCTCTGTCTGACTGTATCGTTGCTCAACATCTGTGAGAGAACGGCTGGCGTAGGCAATTACTACTCTTGAATCTGGTTGACCAGGTTTGTGTTGGGCTAACACAGCACCTAAACCAACAGGACTAGCATCCACCGTTAACTCAGTGTCCATTGATGGATCAAAGTATGCAGCAGTCGCATTTTCTACTAGTGCATCTTTCACAGCATCAAATGCATTTTGCTCGACATCGCTCCAGTACCATGATGCATTTTTCTTCAGGAGCTCACGTAGAGGCTTCGTAATGGTAGCAAAATCTGGAATGAAGCGAGAACAGTAGTTTGCCATTCCCAGAAAACTATGTACTTCAGTGGATGTTGAAGGAGGTGCAGCATTCTTGATATCTGCAACTTTCTTAGGATCTGGAGACAGACCTTTGTCACTAAGTACATGTCCAAAGAATTCAATTTTATGTTGATTGAACTCACACTTTGCTCGGCTTAGCGTCAAATTCTTTTCTCGTAAGCGTTGCAATGTTGCACGAAGAGCTTTGTCGTGTTCAGCTTGGGTACGGCCATAAACAATGATGTCATCAGACATGTTGTCAGCATTAGGTATATCTTGCAATACCTGGCTGATGATGTGCTGGAATACTTCAGCAGCACTGTTAATACCAAAACTCAGGCGCTTGTACCTATACAGACCTCGATGTGTCGTAAACGTTGTGATGAATCGACTCTCATCATCAAGTTCAAGCTGATGATAGCCCTTGTTTAAATCTAACTTGCTGAATACAGTTGCACCATTCAAGCGGTAATCATATCATCTACAGTGGGTGTAGGATGGCGTTCACGCATTATTGCCTTGTTGGGAACACGCATGTCTACACAAATGCGTATCTCATCTGGATTCTTCGGCTTTGGTGGAGTGACAATTGGGCTTACCCATGGTGTTGGGCCTGTTACCGGTTCAATGATATCTAGTTCTATCAGCCTATCCAGTTCGGCATCGACTTTCTTGCGAGTATGGAATGGTTGTCGGCGATGTGGTTGGGCAACTGGAATTACATCTGGGTTGATATGCAGATGTACCTTGCTATCAGTATAACAACCTATGGATTTAAACCGATCAGAAAATTCAGCAACAATAGCATCAACATTGTTTGCAGATTCCACTGCTACAGCATTAGAAAGCTGAAGTAGCCCCAATTTGGTTGAAGTCTTGTAACTGAGTAAAGACTCCTTTGCATTCCTAACAACATGGAATGTAGTAATGAGCATTGCATTCTTTGACTTAATCTCTGCAGTGAAAGTTCCAATCACTGGTAAGGCTACCTTTGAAGCATAGGCAGTGGCTTTGCCATTATAGTTTTCAAGCTTTGGGAATTGTTTTTTAAATTTTTCATAGTGGCACTCAGCAATGGTGTCAATGTTTGATCCAGTGTCAATGAGAATTTTGAGACAAATGCCAGCAATGTATACTATAGTCTCTGGGTTGTTTGGAAGATCATTCCATTTTGTGATTGATTGTACTCCATAAATATAATCACATTCACTGTCATCTGAGACTGGTTGTAATGAAATGTTGTCTTGTATATTATTAACATTCTTGATTTGAGGTGCAATATTGTGTTTGCCACCTCGACTCCTATGACTTGATCCTCGTACATTGCTTTTATTTATTGATTGTGGTTTCTTTAGTGCGGAACGACACATAGCACCAAAATGATTTAGTTTTCTACACTCATAGCACTTCTTACCTTGTGCAGGACAAACATTATCTTGGTGTGGGTAGTCTCCTCCACAATTGTAACATTTATTATTGACAACCTCTGATGTGAGTCGTTGTGACTGCTTGAGTCTTGTTCCATGACTCCAGTTGTGATGTGGTTCTCGGCTCAATTTAATGTTAGGTTTGGCATGATATCTTCTATGATCATGGTGTACTCCCTGAACCTTACATACTTCATGACTGTTAGTAACAGTGGCAGAACCGTTGTTGGCACTGCACTCCATGACACGAGCATCACGTGCAGCATCTTCCATTCGACGAGCCATATCCAGTATCTTGGTAAGAGAACTTTCATCATCAACAAGTTCTAGAGCTCTTCGACGAAGACGTGTAGATGTGCATGTTTCAATTATTTGCTGTTTGATTTCTTTGTCAACATCAGCAAACTCACAATGGGCTGCTAAACCCTGCAGACGTGTATGGTATTGATCAACAGTTTCATTAGAGAGTTGTTTTGCTCTCCTGAAATGCATAATTTCCATAGCAGTATTTTGCCTTGGTTTGAAATGCTCAGTTAATTTGGCCTTGGCAGTGTCATAATCTTTGGCACCACCAGTATCTTTCAGTGTATCAAAGATATCACAAACTCTATCACCTGCATAATGAAGCAGAAAGGCACGCTTTCTTTCAGCACTTTTGATGTCAGAAACTATCAACAAATTTTCAAACCTTTTAAGCCATTTGACCCACCTCTGTGACAGGTTTGTCTGGTCACAGTCAGGATCAAATGCAGGAAACTGAGGTATATTTGCCATTTTTACTGAATAAATTTAAACTTATCACTTAAAATGTTCCTCAGAATATATAACACTTACTGCACTGTATATGTTATTTAAGAATTCACTGTAATTACTTTAATTTTGCAAAGCACACAAGCATTTTAATGCAAAAGTTCACAACAGTGCACAACACAGCAGCAACTGACTTCTTACCTAGCCCTTGTGTACATGTGTTGTTCCTACTCACAGCAACACAGCAGTTGTTAGCAGTTGGTACAGCAATTGGCAGCAGTTGGCAGCAGTAGGCAGCAGTTGGCAGCAGTAGGCAGCAGTTGGTTCACAGCGTGAAGAATTTTGTAGCACGGAGCGTCGTTTCGTAACCAAAACATCGGGTTTTGTACACTGCATCAAAGCGTCGTTTCGTACACAGCGTCGGCAGATTCCTCTCACAGCAACAATCAGCACAGCTTGGGTAGCACACAGCATTGGCCAGCACACAGCAACGGCCAGCACACAGCAACGATCAGCACACAGCAACAGTCAGCACACAGCATGGGGTTGCATACAGCATCGGGTATGGTGCTCACAGACAGCTTCTCCCTCCTCTGGGCGAGACAGCATGCTCCTTCCTTGTGTTTTGTTGAACAAAATACCTGCGTTCCCAGTTCATCCTCGTCGCCAGTGTGGTGTCTGTGTATAGCTGAGATAGTCTTGGTAGTAAGGTTGATGTAAAGTCATTCCTGGTTACTGACTTTAATAATAATAAACGATTACATGATAGAGTAGCTCCCAAGCTTGGCAGGCGTCCTGTGTGCTGTTTACCTTCTCTCTAGTGGCGTCCAGCCGCCGCACATAGAAAACGGATGGTACCATTTTCTGTGAACATGACACTAGATCTCTCCTTTTCTCTTATCCAGATGACGCAGCCGCTCTTCTAAGGTACAAACTACTCTGTGTTTGACAGGGCGTGTACCATCGCGAGGGCCTCTTTCTCTGCTGGCAACACTTGGCTCATTCCATACACAGAGAATTCCCTTCTGGACGGTGTTGCTCCCTTCACTCCC
>WNGS01100690.1:0-17194 GCA_020271785.1 Procambarus virginalis
TTCTGTTGGCATTTCTTCACTGTGCTGACATTTCCTTTCATCTTCTGGAACCTGTAAGCCTATTTTCCATGCACATGGGTATCCAAGCCTGATGCAATGTAATTGTACTTCTGGTCTACTTCTCCCTTTCATCAAATAATTGGTTCATAGTGTCACGGTAAAATCTCTAGGAAGAGATTCGGCCTGCTCCATTATCACCTATTCTACCCATATCACGCCTATATATGCAAGTACTGCAGCCACAAGAACAACTACTTCCAGACGTTTAGACAATATACCAGTCTCCCCCCTTCACCACTGCCCGCCACCCCACCTCGCACCTGGGAGCTCACGCTACCCGAAACAAGCAGTTTATGAGCCGGTTAATAGTTAAAGAAGTCACCAGCGTCATCTGCCCGGCCGACATTCTGTATAAATAGGGCGTCCTGTCCCACCATGAGTCAGTCAGATTACTCCTGCGTGCTCCACTGAGTAGACCCGTTAACACATCTCATTGTGGTAATGGATTTAGTCAGACTAGCTCACAGTATTCCTGCACCATATTTTATTTTGCACCTTAACATAACGTAAATTTGATTATTCATCTTGTTTGTTTTGTACACTTTGTATTTGAGCCAAACCTGGATAATTTTTTGTACTTTGTTTAATTTAATTTTTCTATCAAAGTAAAGTATTTTTAAATGTTTTCCCTCTGCTTTATTCTACAGTTTACCTCACTGTGAAGACGACTTGCAGTTTACTTTTTTCTTTTTTTTTACCATTTTATTTTCTTTGTGACAAGCATTACAGAGACTGCACGATCACCTACTTTTCCCATCACAGTAGTTAGTTGAAATCTTGTACCAACCCGCAGATCCTGATACTGCAATTGCTGTGGTGTGGTCACTGTACATCTTCTGCATTGCTCTATTTCTAATTACTTTCTTAATCTATGATAAAACTATGTAAATTTCTAAATTTCTTTTAGTTGCCAGTTTTGCAGCTTCGTCTGTAATGTCATTTCCGATTATTCCTACACGACTTGGCAACCAGTTGACAAGTACCAGACGGCCTCGACGTTTGAATATTTAGATTAATACTATGACATTTGTGATCACATGAATGTTGTCACGTACGTGTTTTTGTTGCAAGGTTTTGGTCCCACTTCTCGAATCTGAATGTATAACAAGTTATTATTGTTCAACAAGAGCATGTTCCAAAGACTTTTGTATGGCTAGCATCTCTGTAATGTTTGACTCATTTTGACACCCGTTTGAGGCTCCAACTAACTACAGAATTTCTTGCCTTAACTGCAGCTCCGGGTTCTTGTCCCCCTACTGATCCACCTGTAAAGTATGTGAAGCTCTCAGATGCCAAGTTTGCTTTAATATGCATCTGTGCAATATTACACAGCAGATGAGGATTTGTTTGATTTTTTCCGTCAAGAGCCATAATTTTAAAGTCTGCTGGCAGCAATTCCCGAGGAGCTTTCATTACGTAGTTTGCATGTATTTCGTCAACACCCCTCTTATTAACCATTTGTTAAATCGAATATATTGGCGTTTATTGTGCAATGGGTCCAACTGTTGCTAATTTGGGACTCTTCTGCCCCGAGCTACTGCTCCGGTGACTACATCTAAGTTTAGTTTAGTTATTATGCCCCCCATAGCCATCTTGTGGGTCATAGTGGAAAAAGTTAGAGGAACAATGATCAGGCACATCTTTAAGTGGACTGATTCTTGGTCAGCATACACACGGCAATCCCTTTTACCCTTATTTCAATCTTTGTTAGCTTGGTTTCTAGTCTTGGGTTCAGTATTTGTTGGAGCCCATGCTATGACTCAAATTGCATCATTTTGAATAATGTTTGCCAACTGGCCAGGAGAAAGCGAGTAAAGCAGGCGCTGCAAAATAATTAGTGAACGAACGGCGTGTATGTAAAACATTCTTAACATTGTGTTCCGCTCCTAGACGAAGCCCTGTGATTGCTCTAATTATATTCAGTCATGATTTTGCTTTCTCCTTCAGATATCTAATTTGCTTGTTTAATTTCATTTTAGAATCTATCCACACAGAGATATTTATATTGTGTAACCCACTGAAGGTTAATGTCTTTAATGTGTAGGTGCCTGTCTGGAGTGTTGCCACCTAGTTTTGCTTTTAGACTTCTGTGCAGATTTTTTTGCCCTAAAATGCTGCATTCAGATGTTAATTTATCTAATGCCCCTTGTCCTTTATTTAAAAGTGAAGGACCTGTGACTTCTAATGTTTTATCATCAGCATATTTTTGCAATTTAGCCCCCTTCCACAAATTTCATAGTAACGGGGTTTTCCATAAGGATGTTAAAAAACTAGGACTATGGACCCCTCCTTGTGAAGTCCCATTCTTATGCAAATGTTAGTCCGACACTTGTCCTTGCAACTTTACTCTGGCATACCTGTGACAAAGGTAATCTTTAATCCATCCTAGCATATTTCCCTCCACCTTTTTTAACCAAGGTGAGTAAAACTGCTAGCAGGCTTGCAGGTTCGAATTCCTTTTCTAGATCAAGGAAGATCACTATAACTGGATCTGAGTTAACTGTTCCTAGTAATGTTGCTATGCAGTTGGCAGTACCTACTCATTTTGTGAAGCCAAGTTGTGTTTATGCAGGTCTCCAGTCTTCCACAGTAACCTATTTAAGACCATCTGTTCTGTAGTTTTACTAATGCATGATGCTAATGAAATGGGTCTGTAATTGTCAGGTTCTTTCGACTTGAGAATCGGAATGATGTCTGCTTTCTTCCAAGAGGTCAGTAGTTTGCCTTGCTGCCAAGATGGATTGATAACGTCCAATATTCCTTGTTCCCCAGCAGGACCTGCGTCTGCGATCATTGGATATGTAAGGTTATCAGCACCTGGTGCAGTGCCCTTACCACCTTCTTTGGCTCCTAGTATTTTTTGTTTGGTGAAGGGACAGTCGCATTCGTCATTTGTGGCTATGCTCTCATGAATGTGCTTAGCCTCTTTTTATTTGTTCTTGCTGCCTTCTCACCATTGTACAAAGCTGATATGAAGCTGCTCTTTCTGCAAATTGGAGAGCAAGTCTCTCAGCCTCCTGCAATGGTAGCATACCTGCCTTTGGTCGGACTGATCGACCTGATACGGTTCTAATCTAATCCCGTATCTTGCCAAGTTCTGCCAAGTTGTCTATGTTCATTTAGAGACGCCACACAAACCATCTCGACTCCTTTACCTCTTATAAACTACTCTTGCTTCAGATGTCACTGTTCTTGGTAGAGGAGTTCCTTCTGGCGTGGGGTTTCTGTTTAGATGTTTTCTGAAGATGTTGACTCGGTGGTTTTGCTCTTTAACTTCATTACTGCAGAACCAATAGTTCTTTCGTTTTGCGTTTTCTCGGATAATGATAGTGATCACCGGGTCTATCTCCCACTACGCCTAATTCTTGAGTGCTGTTGATATTACTGTAAAAACAAGGCTCACCCCCTGGAATGTGAGTGACTTCCCCAGTGTTAAAAAGAGTAATCTCAGGTACTTCTCGCAGAGCTGCAGCTAGATGGCGCGCATCTGCCTTGGCTGGCCCAGTCGCACCTATGATGAGCATTAAAATCCCCAGCAACAATTACATTTTGACGCGTGGGCAAGGGAAGCACTGCTTCGGCTTCTAATTTACGTCTAGGGGGCTTTTAGACGTTGAATATGAGGAGCTCAATATTAGCCATATTCACTATTACTGCTAATACCTCTACTCCATCCCCCACGTGACACTGGGTCTATTTCTTGCTGGGTATGGTGTTTCTGACCAGGGTCATTGATCCTGTCTTCCCTGTTCAAACGGTATAATAGGGCTGATATCCAGCTGATCTGAAGGACTTCGTGGCTGGGAAAGGTTTTTCTTCCAAAACTATTATATCTGCTTTCGTACTGAGTGCAGCCTCTGAAGGGTGTGGTTTTTATTTCCAAGACCTTGTATGTTCTGCTGCAGTATTCGTAATGGCCAGACGACGGTTTCGGTTGGTGTTGCCTGTTCTAACAGAACTCTTTGGAATCGACGTCTATATTCTCCACCTGGCAAAGCGTGTCGCTGCACATAGGACTGCACTGATTGCTCGTGTCCGTTTCTTGTGTTGTCGGAATGTGCGCATCTCTGCCATACATTATTTCGTTGTTGATGATGCTGCATATTGGGCTACAATAATTGTTCATGCCCGCCTCTTTTGCTGGAATCTGTGCATCTCTGCTGATCAATACTACTTTGTTGGTGTTGATGCATATCAGACTGCTTTAGCTGTTGATGTCTGTGTTGTACGATTCTGTTGATCTTGAGTGCTCACCGCTTCTTTCAGTTGCATTTGTGAATGTTGGTGGTTTGGTGTCTTAACTATCCGACTGTTGTTGGTCGTCTGTACATCCATGTCGCGTTGTTTGTCCTCTTGTGCTTCGTCTTGCCTAAAACTTTCTATCGTAACTGTGGTCTGCTGTGGTAAATTTGTTGATTCCGAAATTAGTGCTTTTTGCTTTTGTTGTATTTCAGCTGCTTATTTGTTTATTTTCTGATTTGGAATTGATAGAATCGGGAAAGTTTGTTGTGTGAGAGTGGGTCTCTGTTGTTGGTGTGCACGAGTGATCCAGACGGTGTTGGTGTATGTAGCTTACATACACCAACACCAACTGTCAGTGACGAGGGATGGTTCCTGCCGTTATACGTGTAGAGGCAAATATCACTACTACATTAATGACATCTTACACACTTTATTCCCATCCCCGTCCACAAAATTTCTAAATTCTGCCTATTATTACAACGTGAGACTAAGAGCACAATGTTAAACATATAATGTGTACCTATTTATGACCTTTGCATGCCCGTCCAACCTTATGTTTAACTATCAGGAGAGGCGAGCACAACGTACTCGGCCCGAGGTTAGTGGAACAACCCAACAGCTTAATGTACAAGGCTGCACAACTAATAAAAAATACCAATTATTCCGTAGATTTGTAAAGAACTTCAACAAAGTGTACAGTAAGGCCACTATACCTGTAAGGTCTTGATATAACCCATATGCCTCGCTCAAGGCTGCCTCAAGCTTCAATAAGCCAAACTGTTGCACCGTCACACATACCTGAAATTGAACATTATATTAAACACAAGAACACCCTAGGCCTACTGGCCCATGTGAGGCAAGTCTTCACAAAACTATTACACCACGGGAAACTGGGTAACAAAAATAAAGTGTTGAATTATCCTCCACGTCTGTCTGTTCTATTTCTTCACCCATACTTTCGAACTGGCATTTCTTATGTTAAACATTTTGTTCAATGTATATCTTAGTCGTTCATAGTTTTAAGACACTTACTATGAACAGTGTTAGCATTATAATGCCTCCATCAGCCTGGCACTTCAGTCACCTGCTGGAGAGCAACTGCCGTGTTCTTAATCACTATTCATATAAACATTACAGAAATCAACCCACATTCTATGGTAAATATTACAGGTTTGTTGATTTTATTTATTATTTATATATATAAGTGTTCTTACATTCTTACACAGCCACTATCACAGCATTTGGGCAGGTCCTTAATCCTAATATCCCTGGAATATAACCGCCAAATTGTTTAACAACCAGGTACTGTTGTTACTGTTGGGTGAACAGAGGCAACAGGTACTGTTGTTACTGTTGGGTGAACAGAGGCAACAGGTACTGGTGTTACTGTTGGGTGAACAGAGGCTACAGGTACTGGTGTTACTGTTGGGTGAACAGAGGCAACAGGTACTCTTGTTACTGTTGGGTGAACAGAGGCAACAGGTACTCGTGTTACTGTTGGGTGAACAGAGGCTACAGGTACTCTTGTTACTGTTGGGTGAACAGAGGCAACAGGTACTCGTGTTACTGTTGGGTGAACAGAGGCAACAGGTACTGGTGTTACTGTTGGGTGAACAGAGGCAACAGGTACTGGTGTTACTGTTGGGTGAACAGAGGCAACAGGTACTGGTGTTACTGTTGGGTGAACAGAGGCAACAGGTACTCTTGTTACTGTTGGGTGAACAGAGGCAACAGGTACTGGTGTTACTGTTGGGTGAACAGAGGCTACAGGTACTGGTGTTACTGTTGGGTGAACAGAGGCAACAGGTACTGGTGTTACTGTTGGGTGAACAGAGGCAACAGGTACTGGTGTTACTGTTGGGTGAACAGAGGCAACAGGTACTCTTGTTACTGTTGGGTGAACAGAGGCAACAGGTACTGGTGTTACTGTTGGGTGAACAGAGGCAACAGGTACTCGTGTTACTGTTGGGTGAACAGAGGCAACAGGTACTGGTGTTACTGTTGGGTGAACAGAGGCAACAGGTACTGGTGTTACTGTTGGGTGAACAGAGGCAACAGGTACGGTGTTACTGTTGGGTGAACAGAGGCAACAGGTACTGGTGTTACTGTTGGGTGAACAGAGGCAACAGGTACTGGTGTTACTGTTGGGTGAACAGAGGCAACAGGTACTGGTGTTACTGTTGGGTGAACAGAGGCAACAGGTACTCGTGTTACTGTTGGGTGAACAGAGGCAACAGGTACTGGTGTTACTGTTGGGTGAACAGAGGCAACAGGTACTCTTGTTACTGTTGGGTGAACAGAGGCAACAGGTACTCTTGTTACTGTTGGGTGAACAGAGGCTACAGGTACTGGTGTTACTGTTGGGTGAACAGAGGCAACAGGTACTGGTGTTACTGTTGGGTGAACAGAGGCAACAGGTACTCGTGTTACTGTTGGGTGAACAGAGGCAACAGGTACTCGTGTTACTGTTGGGTGAACAGAGGCAACAGGTACTGGTGTTACTGTTGGGTGAACAGAGGCAACAGGTACTGGTGTTACTGTTGGGTGAACAGAGGCTACAGGTACTCGTGTTACTGTTGGGTGAACAGAGGCTACAGGTACGTGTTACTGTTGGGTGAACAGAGGCTACAGGTACTGGTGTTACTGTTGGGTGAACAGAGGCTACAGGTAAGGATTGGCGCCCAGTAAACCCCCCCCCCCCCACCGGCCAAAGCACTTATCTTACCACTACGTCATGGGGGGACTACAATATTTATATTTTAGTACAACGACCAGATCTGCTCACCATAATACAATAAAGATATTAACGCGCACGTGGGCGCGCACGTAGGCACACATGTGCATCTGATATTTCTCTCTGGTGTCCGAGCCACAGACACGGCTCGTGGCCATTATTAAAATATTGGTTAAAAATCTAAATTTTTTCCTATCATTCTAGGACTGGTTTCAAAATGAGCGCGTTTAGATTGCGCACAATTTGATACCACAATGACGACGTAGCCTGACAATTGAGGTTAGAACACTGGAAAGATTATAAATAATTGTGGTGATGAGCGTCCAAAATTTAAAATGTTAAAATTCCGTTTATTGTTCTATTAATATGGGACTAGCTTTAAAATGCGCACCTTTATATTGCGAACAATTCAATGTCAAAGTGAAAGACGTAACACGGAAATTGATGTTATCAAACTGAAACGAGTACACACATTAGGTTTAGAGCAGGAAGATCATGCCTCTCACAGCTACTTGACCACCGAGGTCACTCTGTGACAATCACCGAGGCATTAGAGGAAAAGCATAATGCAGATGTCGTATACACAGATTTTGCAAAGGCATTCGACAAATGTGACCATGGAGCGATTGCACACAAAATGAGGTCAATGGGTATAACTGGTAAAGTAGCACGCTGGATACTCAATTTCCTGTTGAACAGAACAAAGTAACAGTCAATCAAGTAAAATCGAGTCCGAGCGCAGTTAAAAGCTCTGTACCTCAAGGTACAGTCCTTGCACCACTGCTGTTCCTTATTCTCATATCAGATATAGACAAAAACACAGTTCACAGTTTCGTGTCATCCTTTGCAGATACAAAAATCAGCATTAAAATTACCTCTGCTGAAGACATTGATAAACTACGAACATATTAAAGTTTTCGATTGGGCAGCAGAAAATAACATTATGTTTAACGGTGATAAATTCCAGGTACTCAGATACGGCAAAAATGAGGATCTTAAACATAATACAGGGTACAAAACACAATAGAATCTGCCCATAGTAGGAAAACAGCATGTCAAGGATTTGGGAATAATGATGTCCGACGACCTAACGTTTAGGAAGCATAACTAAGCAAGTATTGCGTCAGCCAGAAAAATGATAGGATGGATTACGAGAACCTTCAAGTCCAGAGATCCCATCACAATGGTTGTACTCTACAAATCACTTGTGTTGTCCCGTCTTGAGTACTGCTCAGTACTCACTTCCCCCTTCAGAGCAGGAGAGATTGCCAAAATTGAGGGAATACAGAGAACATATACGGCACGCATAGACGAGATAAAGCACCTAAATTATTGGGATCGACTCAAAGCTCTCCAAATGTACTCACTAGAAAGGAGACGAGAGAGATACCAAATAATATACACATGGAAAATACTGGAGGGACAGGTCCCAAATCTGCACAGTAAAATAACATAATGGAGTGAACGGCATGGAAGAAAATGCAGAATAGAACCAGTGAAGAGCAGAGGTGCCATGGGCACAATCAGAGAACACTGTATGAACATCAGAGGTCCACTGTTGTTCAACGTCCTACCAGCGAGCATCAGAAATATTACAGGAACAACCGTGGACATCTTCAAGAGGAAACTAGATTGTTTCCTTCAAGGAGTGCCGGACCAACCGGGCTGTGGTGGGTATGTGGGCCTGCGGGCCGCTCCAAGCAACAGCCTGGTGGACCAAACTCTCAAGTCAAGTCTGGCCTCGTGCCGGACTTGGGGAGTAGAACAACTCCCAGAACCCCATCAACCAGGTTGTGGGTGTGCCAATTGGTGCTCGTTAACGGGTAACGGTTGCCGAATTTAGGCTTTGTTGTGGGGGAGTCACGCCCGGCTTTTAGACCTTATATGCATACATCCTTGTAGGGAATTCTATTGCAAACACATTAATACCAAAACAAACGACGTAGCACGAGAATTAGAGAGAAAACTGAAACGAGTATACACATTTGTGTCGCCCCACGCTCGCCCTTAACGTCGCCAGCATTTCCGGGAAGTCTGCGGCGCTCACACGCCGAGCGCGAAAGTGATAATTATTAACACTGGAAAATTTAGATGCTCGTCGCTATATATACAACACTAGAAATCATGCCAAGGATTCCGTGACAAGTCACTGCTGTGTTTAACAGCAATAATTACTGCCACTTTCACAGTTGTTTGAGAACATAGCCACCTTCACATTATATATAGATGAAGCAAAGTTCACATATATAGATGAACCAAACTGGAGGACCCCACTAGTTACAGCTCGTATTGAATTACTTTATTACTTACTATTTTAATATTGTAGACCAATAAAACTGCAGAGCCAATGTCGGGTAGATATTTGAATATTAAACCAAACTTGTGTAAGTGACCTGCTCTTGAAGCAACAGTGACGCCACGTCACTCCTTAATTGTCTTCATAATCAACTTTTTTTTCACTTTTATTTATAAAACACATCAATACAATATAAAAACAGTTACCAAAGCACTATTACACAGTGAGTTGGATAGCACACACATGGCTCATAAGAAAATTGAAACAATCAACACAAAACAGGTGAATAAACTACCCATCCCTCAGCACAGAAGAAAAATTACAGTACTGACGAATAAAGGCGTACGATGGGGAACATAAATGAACACAACACAAGGGGAAAGCATATATCCATCCACTTAACCATGTACAAAACCCATAAAACACTTTAAAACATTAGTAGCATTTTACCCAATGAAAACATTCCCTAAACGCCCCACTAAACAACACACCTAAGGCATACAGACCAAAAGGCCGGACACAATACAAAAACAAAGACCCATGACAAAAAATGCATAAAAGAAAAGCAAATATACAAAAATGACTAATACATTTACAATGTAAAACAGCGTAAACGAATACAAAGCAAATTACTCAGTTTTAAAGCACACAGTTCAGATACAACACGCAACAGACAACACAAACATATATATACACATACATATACATATACATAACATATAGTTTTGTTTTCCTTTTCCATATAAAGTCATTAAATAAATATACATTCAAACCCTAGCAAATACAGAGCTAACTCACACCACCCAAACCTAGGACACAAATAGTATAAAGGTAACAGAAAAAAAACACAAATGAGAAGGTACCCACTCAAGGAAAACAGAACACATGAATTGTCAAAGGCCACATATGTACTATGGCAGGGCATAATAAATAGAACCTAAGAATACAAAATGAAACACACATTACACTCCGAACCCGGAGAAAACATAAATAAAACCAGTAGATAAAACTAGTTAACTATATAACAAAGTCCCCTCAACCGGAAACAATGTAACAGGGGGGGGGGGTCACAGCACCCCTTAAAATACATATATACACATTAGTACCTGTACCACCCAGAAACTGGGAAAACAGGGAAGCACATCACAGGGATAGGTCATGTAAGGAATCCTGGAGACCATACCTCAAACAAAACTCATACACACCCAAACTGTCTCAAATCAAAGCACCACAAACATCTGTATGGGACCCCAGCCACAATACCATCACAGTGCTATGCAGTGACACACACAGTGCCGTCCCACAAACCCATCACAAGAAGAAAGGAAGACACGGACAACAGGTCATGTCGCGCACAAACCCAGCACACACACACACAACCCAGCACAAACCAGCACACACACACACACACACACACACACACACACACACAACGTATATGTGCTATACATATACATATGTGGTATATAATGTATACCACATATGTCAGACCAATCCTGGAGTATGCGGCTCCAGCATGGAGTCCCTATCTAGTCAAGCATAAGACTAAACTGGAAAAGGTTCAAAGATTTGCCACCAGACTAGTACCCGAGCCGAGAGGTATGAGCTACGAGGAGCGACCGCAGGAATTAAACCTCACTTCGTTGGAAGACAAGAGTTAGGGGGGACATGATCACCACATTCAAGATTCTCAGGGGAATCGACAGGGTTGATAGAGACAGGCTGTTTAACACAAGGGGCACACGCACTAGGGGACACAGGCGGAAACTGAGTGCCCAAATGAGCCACAGAGATATTAGAAAGAACTTTTTTAGTGTCAGAGTGGTTGACAAATGGAATGCATTAGGAAGCGATGTGGTGGAGGCTGACTCCATACACAGTTTCAAGTGTAGATATGATAGAGCCCATTAGGCTCAGGAAACTGTACACCTGTTTATTGACGGTTGAGAGGCGGGACCAAAGAGCCAGAGCTCAACCCCCGCAAGCACAACTAGGCGAGTACAACTAGGTGAGTACACACACACACACTCGCACAAATGGAGATTAATCTCACAGCTAAACATTACACATGGACAGCCTGCCAACAACCAACGTCAAAACAAAACGGAACCCAGAACACTAACAGCCGCCACCTGAAGAGTATAGGACAATCAAACCCCCACAACGAAAGCAAAACCACAATCCCAGTACCCCCCCCAAAAAAACATGTCATATACTACCCATAACGCACATAAGTATCAGTAAAATGGACTCCCAACCCTTCCCCAAGCAACCAACGTAATTCCAATTTCGAGGAACGTAACCGACCGTCCAAAAACCCCAACATTCTATCCACCGTATACCCCTCCCGCCTCCCAACCCCCACACAATAAAGATAATCCGATAGAACCAAAAGCACAGTATTGCGGACCCTCCTACAAGGAGCCTGAACATCAAACATCAATAAACGTAAAGGGGAAATACGATACACTGACCCGCAAAAACGCACAAGCGTCCTATTCAACCAATCCACCAACCTCGCCCGGCCTGGGCAAAAATAAAACACATGAAACTCAGTCTCCAGCCCTCCACAAAGGTCACACCCAGCACTATCCTTAATCCCCAACCTCAGCAGCCGCTCGTTAGTCGCAAGCGACTCGTGTAAATACCGGTACAGGAATTCCCTCTGCGACGGAGCTAGAAACTTCAAATGGAGCGATTGCCACACCACCATCCATTCAAAAAGAGGAAACGAGTCTTCCACAGCAGGGGCGACAAAAGGACGCAATTCCTCATACACCCTCCGACACGTAAAAAACAAGTACCCCTCCACACGACAAAGCCTCCGGAGAACATCAATCGCACAAGTATAAAAGGGAGGCGATAGAAACGCCATCTCTCTACATAAAGGTAACCTCAACAGAGAATTTACACGCATCGTACAATAATATAACCCCAGAGAGAACACACCGTCCCCCTCCAAGAGCCCCTTCCTAAACGAGACAAAAATATCGACAACGCCTTATAGTATACATCGAACAATCCAATCCCGCCTCGCAATTTTGGCAAACAAAGCGTAGACCTACGTATCGGACAATACCTCCCACCCCACAAGTATCGAAAAAACCCTTATTAATGGCCAATGCAAACTGCCGACTCAACGGAAAGGTATGAGCCATGTACCAAACTTTGGACAGAACCTTGCAGTTAAGTAGCAGCCCCCCCTCTGAAACAGTCAACCTCCTCCCATACAAACATGAAATTGAACCCAAAACTCTTCTAGAGACTGCCTCCCAATTCTCCTGCAAGGACATCGCATACGTTTTACACCACAGGATGCCAAGAGTCTGAATCGAGTCCACAACTGGGAACCAAGAACCCCCCCACGAAGGCCGAGAAGCCCAGGCACCAAGCCCCATCATACAAGATTTCTCCCGATTTAGCACTGCCCCCGTCGCCCGATGAAACCGAGCCAGTACATCCTGCACCACAAGAACTGACTCCTCCGTGGAGACACACACAGTTTTGTCGTCCGCATACCCTACAACGGGTACCAGCAACCCATTCGGGAGACGCAGCGGCACAAGAGAATGATGGGACTGCAAAGCCATATACAGAGGTTCCTGAAACAGAATAAACAGGATCATAGAAAGGGGGCAACCCTGCCGGACCGACCTCCCAAGGAAAAAGGGGGCACTCAACACCCCGTTAATACAAACACTACTCTTGCATCCCCTATACAGCATTCTGACCCAAGAGACAAACTGCGGCCGAATCCCAACCCTCTCCATCACCCGAAACACAAAACTCATATCTACCCTATCAAAAGCCTTGGACCAATCTAAATTTACCATGGCCGATGGAACAACATTATCCGAAAGATAATAATCATATCCCTCATCAAATTATTGCAATAGACAATCGACCTACCTGGAACACCACAAAACTGCCCCGGTGAAATACACTTCCCCAAAACCAACCGAAGCCTATTCGCCAGTATCTTGGAAAGAATTTTATAATCCTGGTTCAAGAGCGACAACGGTCTCCAATTTGAGAGCAGCTGCACTTCCCCAGATTTCGGCAGGAGACGAATAATACCAAAAGACTGTGACCCACTAAGAACACCATGCCTCAGGCTATACCGCACCACCTCTGAGAAGTCCGACCCAATCACCCCCCATAAACACTTATAGAATTCTGCCGGCAACCCATCAGACCCAGGCGCCTTACCATTCGCTAATCCCCGAACCACCTCCCAAATCTCCCTATCCGTAAACTCTCTCAGTAATGGCACATTGTCCTCAACAGACAACACATTCTGGAAAAACTAAGAAAATGCTCACAATCCGCCGACATACACTCCACCTTCCTATACAAACCCTCCAACTCGTCCCGAACGTAACACGCCAACCTATCAGTATTAGTGAGGACCGTACCATCTACCCTGCGAATACCAGTCATAACGGTAGAGTACCTAGGATACTTAACCTTACCCAATAAGTGCGCAGAGACTTTCTCACCCTCTACACGCTCAGATGTCAATAGACAGATATGGATACCCTGAGCCCCTTCCTCCCGCAACCCATTTATCCGCCTCTTCAGCAATACAATCTCATCATACCTATCCAAGCCCTGGTCCATGAGCCCATAAAGCTGACGCAATCGAGCCTGCAACAAATTCAAAAGACCATACCGTTCCGCTGCAAGACGCTTCGAGAAACGAACAAAGAAACGTTTGCACTCCACCTTACACCAGTCCCACCAATCTAGCAAAGACACAAAATCAACTTTCCGCAGCACTAGCGCTCTCCACATCACACCAAATTCCTCCACCACCAACGGGTATCTAAGCAAACCACAATTTAGCTTCCACCAACCCCTACCCAACCGCACCTGATCATTGACAACAACGCCCACCACCACCATACTATGGTCCGAAAAACAGACCGGAACAGTGGCCCAAGAGCGGACCTGACCATAAGATTTGTGCACATACACGCGATCAAGGCGAGAGCCATAATCCCTACTAACAAAGGTATAGGCCGGGACACCACCCGCCAGGAAACAGGTATCACGGAAGTGCATAGATTGCAACGTCCTAACTAAAGCAGGAGAGACAGACGCCTGAGCATGAGTGCTACAGTCCCGGACTGAGATTACACAATTAAAGTCACCACCAAAAATCATCCTTCTCGTGTCATTCCGTAAAAAATAAAGCAAACCATCCGAGAACAACTCTTCCCTCTCAGCTCGCCTATGCGTTCCTGAGGGCGCATACACATTCAGCAAGGGAATCACGGAACCCATAAACGACACATGCGCCAAAATAACATTACCACAGTCATCCATTTCCGAACTCACTATCCCCATGCTCGCCCTCTTTGCCAACAAAATCATCGTGCCACCCTTTGATAACACAGGAGGGTTCAGCAACACCTTGAAATAATCCAACAACACCTCCAGACGGTCCATACACTTAACATTATGCTCCTGAATAAATATAACATCCAACTTGTGATAGCGGGCCACCAACACAAGCTGACGTTGCTTCAAACGGCAATTCAGCCCATTAACGTTCAATGTCGCACATTTCATCCACACATCCATTGAGAAAAATTAACAGAGAAGACCACATTCACACAACACTACCACTACATCCCAGGGTAGCATCGCACCCAACAGAAGAGCCCTCAACCCCATCTCCCAAAACAACTGGAGTGGGAGCCACTTCGGCAAGCTTACCCAGAGAACTTTTCTGGAGCTTTACCACCAAATCTCCCCCTACCGACTCTTCCTGGACCCCTTTCACAATATCCCACCAATCCACATTCTGTGTACCACCAGGTGGTGGATCACTCCCGCGAATTTTAGGGACTCCATTATCCATCACAGACACGCCCCCACCAGAAGGCGGAATATCCGAGTCGGACGGAACCATAGGATCACACCGCACAGCCGTCAAGGAAGGGGGGTGCCGTCTTCCAACCTCCTCCGTGCATCTAGGATATTCTGAAGAGAACCTCCAAATTTCCGCCGCTTCATACTGTGCTGCCCAGCGCCAACAGGTAACAGGCAATCTGCCTCACGTCGTCCAGAACCGCGACTAGGAGCATGTACATCCTCCATATGCACTTCCGCCACCACCTCAGTTGTTCGAGCAGCAGACCGAGCCATATCAACACCATCACTGATTACTTGCTGCGGGTTCCGATGCACACCAAACGACTCAGCATTGGAGCACCCATCCACCGATGAAATGCCCACCACTGCATCCACCACCTCATCAGAGCAGGTAGGCACCGCAGCACACTCGCCTTCGGAGCTGGTCTGCATGGGCACGCACGGGCTGGTAGGGAGATCAACATTCCCACTAGACCTTTCAGGAGACACCACAGCAGTACGGACGTCATCCTCACCAGAAGATACCACTGAAGCAGCACTCTTGGGACCCAGATTTGCGCCATCCACCACTGCATCCGGTCCCATACAAGGGGCACTGCTCAAAACTGACAGATCTTCTTGCTCGTGCAAAGGAGGAAAATCATTTTCATTGAACAGATTAACCCGGTCACCCATCCTGGTGGTGCAGGCAGCAGCCACATGGCCAACATGACCACACTTGAAACATGTCCGAGTTTGTCCCCGGTAGAAGAAGCCGACCGTATAGCCAGCAATCGAAAGTGAGGAAGGCACATTCCCACGAAGGACCATTTTTGCCGTCCTGTAACCATTCATGAGTCCTTTGACGGTCCAGACGTGTGCCTACACACACGAATAAAGTCGACACGCCCATACCTGGCAAGCGCCCGACGGAGAAGATCCTCTGACATTTCAATTGGAGCATTTTTAATCGATACGTACGTATACTCCACACTCAAATTCGCCACCCTCACAGAGCCTCGACCGTTGCTCAGCCGCACCTCCCGATCCTCATACTGTTCAATAAACTGCCTGAACAAGCAATTCTCGGCGAACTTCACCACCACTCTGTCCTCGCTAATGATCTGCAAACCAACAAGATCTTCCACCTTCACTTTCATAAGATCAAATAGCGTATTGCTGATGACTCCAATGTCCACTCGACAGGTGAATGTCAGCCCTGCCGACTCCTTCCTCCGCAGTGGCGGCACGTAAGTCCCCATACTGAGACGAGTAAGTAGTCACCCCGCAGTGGCAAACGACCACTTGCCAGGGCAACCGAGAAGTGTCAAATGAAAACACCAGCAGAGAGACCTCAGGAACGTCCGACCTGGCTGTGGTTCGACCACGACTCCACTTGTAGCAAAGGAGAATTAGTACCCGCTACTTAGTGAATTCACCAGGTGTTGATGTTGTTGTTTACACGGCATGTCTTGTAACCTTGTGTGGTACAGTAGTCTACCCTCGTTAAGGTAATCTTGTCGTAAGACTGAAAATGAACAGTCAGTTGAGAAATAGTAGGCTTTATCAATACTCGTCTGAATTAATAGGCTGTTATATTCAGTAAGTAATTGGGAATTACTCACTGAATGTTTGACTTCAAGTTTTTTTTTTATTATTTATATTTTTACATGCAAGCATGCTGATAAGTACAATAAAAATAAACAAATGCACTCAAACAGAACAATAAAGCACAAACCTGCAAAAACATAAAGACACATGTACATAAACACAAAAAACCCGGCCGGAAGGGCCGACACAAAACAACCAAAATTACAAAACAAATTTCAACAATTACAAACAAAGTACAACAATAAATTACAAACAAAATTACAACAATGAAGACAAACATAGCGAAATACAACACAGAAACGACTCCAAAACAGTAAATAAAGAAACAAGGCACCGCAAACACACACGGAGAGGCACACATAAAACGAAAAAAGAACAATAATAATAATAAT
>WNGS01100693.1:9004-36760 GCA_020271785.1 Procambarus virginalis
TATCACGCCAGACCTGTTCCTGCAGCACATATCAAGAGGATAACATCAGCGGCATATGCCAGGCTGGCCAATATACGCACGCATTCAGAAACTTGTGTAAAGAATCATTCAGAACTTTGTATACCACATATGTCAGGCCATCATGGAGTATGCAGCCCCAGCATGGAGTCCATATCTAGTCAAGGATAGAGAGAGAGAGAGAGAGAGAGAGAGAGAGAGACAGAGAGATAGATAGATAGAGAGAGAGAGAGAAGAGAGAGAGAGAGAGAGAGAGAGAGAGAGAGAGAGAGAGAGAGAGAGAGAGAGAGAGAGAGAGAGGGATAGAGAACAGAGAGAGATAGAGGAGAGAGAGTGAGAGAGAGAGAGAGACAGAGAGAGAGAGAGTATGATGGATGGGGTTCACAATAAACTTCCACACCCAGGATGGGTATGGGGTTCACAACGAACTACCACACCCACGATGGGTATGGGGTTCACAACGAACTACCACACCCACGATCGGTATGGGGTTCACAACGAACTTCCACACCCAGGATGGGTATGGGGTTCACAACGAACTACCACACCCACGATGGGTATGGGGTTCACAACGAACTACCACACCCACGATGGGTATGGGGTTCACAACGAACTACCACACCCACGATGGGTATGGGGTTCACAACGAACTACCACACCCACGATGGGTATGGGGTTCACAACGAACTACCACACACAGATTGAGTTTGGGATTGTTCAATAAACAACCACTCACAGGATGGGAATGGTGTGCACAATAAACTATCTGCAGCTGGCGGCAACAATCAATATTAAGTGTACACAGAACAGTTATTTACATGTCTCCAAGTATATGTGGCTCACCTTAGTGTTTTCCATAGTCAGTGACAAAGAACCTGTTAGGTTTATGTTGTTGTTGTTTTAGATTCAGCTACCTGGAACAATAAGTTCCCAGTAGCACGGGCTATGGTGAGCCCGTAGTGGACTTATTTAGGTGTCCACCAAGGCCTACTCTACTGATGAAGTTGTACAAGATGAAACCCACAGCAGTTGTCTTACTCCTGTGTGCATATTAACTGCTAAGTGAACAGTGCCACCAGGTGAAAAACCTGTCTTCCTCCTTTTGTTCCAGCACAGGATCGAACCTGGGATCCATGGAAGTGAGCCGACGACCTAGCTACATCTGTTTTTTTTTTTGTTTAGTGTTAACTTTATAATTATGAATCGAAGTTGGTTAAATATTATTGCCCCTATGATAGCTTTCTGCTTATTGCCACTGCTAGAAAATTTATATAATATTTGTTTTTCGAAATTTAAATAAATGTGACTATAGCATAATTATAAATTTAGACATTTTTATTGATATTAACTTTACTAAAGTTTAACTACTGCAAAGAATTTCTTATGTAATATCAATAAAATACTTTGTGGGAAAACCTGCCGGGATTAATATGAGAGAACTACTAGGGACTTGTACTGTACTAAATTAAAAATTACTGTATGCAAAATTAATTCAACTAAAGTTTCAAGCTAGGGTCGTAAATCCTAGCTCCTCTTTTCCTAGTGACAAACTGTGGGCTGTAAGGGGCAAGTGGGGATGAATGGAGAAGTTGACTAAAAACCCACAATCTACCTGCAGAGAAGTATCTCACATCACCTTGTATTGGTAATACAATGATTAGATTTAATAATTCTGTTCTATAACTGAACACAACCAAGGGTCTGTTTAAATCAGGGATTTAAACATGTACGCAGTGAAGCCTAGCACCATAACTATGACAGCCAATATTCTTTTACTATAAACACAATAATTTATATTGTAGAAGTATGCTATTTATGAATATGCAATCAAATGACCTTAAATGTTGTCTAAGTACTGTTAACTAAATACTAAAGATTATATTCAATAGGTTAAACTTATATTATAAATTAAAGATAACTAAGCAAGCAATTGTTAACTTAATTTATATGTCCAAGTATATTTATATAGATATATTCAATTTAAATGAAGAGATTCGGTAAGCTAGACTGCATGCTTCCCAGATAAGTGACACTCATGAAGTTGTGAATCTCAAGAATGTCTGGTGACCTGGTTGTGTGCTCCACTCTACACTCTTTTTAGATTGTTTTACTAGGAATTTCCATATAGATATAGGCCAGGTATTCCCCCAGTTCTAGAGAGTAATCACTGGTGATAAAGATAATTGGATAAGGTGTCCTAAGCTGAAAATTGTTTGCAATGGTCACCGTCACATGTTTCACTCAGTAAAGAAAAGCGTTTTGCCCCTGTACCGTGGTGGGCGCTTCTCTCCCAGCCATCGTCCCTCCATGCTCCCTGAGCAAGGTAGCCTTCAATGAATATTGACTGATTATTTTTACTCTCTAGACAAATGATTGAGATAAGATGTGATTATAATATAATTAAATATAGGATATAAAGAATATAAGTAGTACTTGCTAGCACTACTGAATCTTATTCAGGATTTGATTTAATCCTTACAGGAAATCGATTGATGATCCAATAGTTTTTTAATTAAAAAATCCTTCTAGAAGCTTCTAGATCCTTGAGAAATCACGCACAAAGTCACATAGGCAACCAAGGGCCCTGTGGCTATACGAGATCACAAGAGGCATTGTCATGTAGGATCCATACGTATAATGAAGCTGTAGTGATTCTGATATGATTTTCATATGATTTTGTTATGATTTAGATATGATAAAAAAATAATACATTTCTTAGATAATAATATAGATATAGTGAGTAAAATTCCCTCACGTCTTCCAGAGGGAGGGAACTGACACAGAGTCTAATATTAAGGACAATTTTAACCATATGTGTTCATCGGATTGATAATACAAGTGCAAATTTTGCTTGCACTTTCGTGAGGCTGTCTTTTGTGGATAATTGTGCCTGTTAGGAGTCTGTTGGTAATGTGGAGTTAGAGGTTCTGGTGGTCTCCCAGGATCTAACTGTAGCTGGCTCACTGATTCCATGTGGATGAGTTTGTCCAATGTCTTTAGGAAAGTTGTTCCTTTAGACAGGATTTTGACTATTCTCAAAATCCCTCAGCTATCTGGATGGACAGAGAAAACTTTACCCAATGGCCCCTCAGCCCTAGGGTCATCACTGTCTACCAAGACAATATTGGCAGGTTGGAGATTTGATATATTATAAGGGACATTGGCCCCCATAGTGATGTTCTCGTAGAGATGTAAGATATTCTTTTGTCCAAACATCATTCCATTTTTGGATTATGCTGGACAGATGCTAATACCCCTGAACCAACTCACTCTGACCCACGTATGACTGATCTCTGATCTAATCATCCACTAGAGATGGTACTGGAGTCAGAAGTCTTCCATACATTAGGTGGGAAGGACTTAATGGTTCATGTTGAGCAGGATCTTTTGACAGTTCCTATTATCCGTTCATAAAATCCTCTGTGCATGGGGCTCTCTGAAGGATAAATTTCCATCTGCAGTGATGCTGTTCCAGTGTGGAAGTAACTGCAGAATGAGAATAGCTTTCCCATAGACATGCTTTCCCAGCTACCAAGTTTGCTCCGTTATCTGAAATCATTAGCTTAGGGCATGATCGGCGTGCTGCGAATCTGCGGAAAGCATGGATAAATGATTGAGCGGTCATATCTGGTGTTACCTCTAGATGTACTGCTCTGGTGGTGGCACAGGTAAACAGACAGATGTATGCCTTGATAGGTTGCTTATCTGCAGTCCCTGTTAGATATATGGCTCCAGTATAATCTACTCCTGTCGTCTCGAAAGGATGTAGATGGACCACTCGTTCCTTTGGTAGTTGTGCTGGTCCTTGATAAGAGCACGTTCTTGCATCGTACCTTCGGCATATCATGCAATTTTTCAAGATTGATTTGACTGACTGTCTTCCCTGAGGAATGCAGTACTGCTGTCTGATATGTGGGAGTGTGTCTAACACTCCTCCATGTTTGATGATTTGTTGATGTGTATGTAACACAATCAACCTTGTGATCCAATGATTCTTGGGTAATAGCCATGGATGCACAGAATCTAGATTGATATCTGTATGTTCATGTCTTCCTCCACAATGCAGAATGTTGCTAGTTTCTTGGTCTATCCACAGAAAAAAATTGTGTTTTAACTTAAGTGGAAGATTTTCATAGTTATTCCCATAAGTTTCTCTCTCAGCTTGTCGTACCCAATAGATAAGTGCTTCTGGAAAAGTGTATTTTATACCTCTTTTCCTATGATAATGAAACCCGTTTTGTGTTACTTTGATTAATTTGACGAGCAAGGAGTAACGAGTACAATCCAAGACTATTATTTGGGCTTGCTGCCTGGTGGTAGTTATGGTTTGTGTCGTAATGACGTTTGGCTTTTGTTCCGGCCAAGTACCATTCACTACACACAGAGATCACACTAACGTGATGCATCAAATGAACAAATCCACAAGGGCCATGACGAGGATTCGAACATGCGTCCAGGAGCATCCCAGACACATTCGATTCCTCGTCATGGCCCTTGTGGATTTGTTCTTTTGATGCATCACGTTAGTGTGATCTCTGTGTGTAATGATGTAAGGGCGAAGAGGGAGAACGGCCTATTGACATAGCTCAGGTGCAGGGGGGGAGTTGTGTAAAATCCTGGTTTGTGTTGACCAGACCACACACTAGAAGGTGAAGAGACGACGACGTTTCACAATCGACTTGAGAATGGTCCAGGACGGACCGAAACGTCGTCGTCTCTTCACCTTCTAGTGTGTGGTCTGGTCAACATACTTTAGCCACGTTATTGTGACTCATCGCCTGCTCCTGGTTTGTGCCTCGGAGAGGCTACGGGATCCATTAAGTTGAATAGAACTTCGGTTTCAACTCTTTTAACCCTGTCATAGCTCAGTCGATTAAGACAGTGTCTGGGATGCTCCCGGTCGCAGGTTCGAATCCTCGTCACAGCCCTTGTGGGTTTGACCATTCACTAACCATTGAGGCCATGAAACCAAATATCTGCCTTTGCAAATGGTTTAAACGTCATCCCTCTGGATGAGAGATCAGCTGGATTATCTTTTGTTGGTACATTCAACAATTGAAAGCCTGCAGAAATTTCTTTAATTTCCGAGACGCGATTTCTTACATACGGAGTTGAACATTTGTCATTCCGTACCCATTGTAAGACAGCTTCATTGTCAGACCATATGATGACATCTTTGATGTTCATGGTAGACAAGACTTGTTTGATATGCACTGCTAAGCGTGTACCAGTTAGCAATGCAGTTAGTTCCATCTGAGGCAAAGTCCTCTTTTTTAATGGAGCGACTCTGGCCATAGAGGTGATAAAATATGATACTTCACAATTTACCTCGACTATGTTTCCCGGAAAGATTATCTGTTCGACTAAAGTAGAGCCATCACCATCCAAGCTTTTTGTAACTGGAGTGGTAGTGGATCATCCCAACCAACTTTTGACTTCCAAGCTTCTTGCACCAATAAACGCCAATATTAACCATTGTAGTAACCCTACCTGCTCTACTGCTCTACCCTTTCTCTCCACTCAATATCCAAGCTTAACTCTGCTTACAGCTCAGTATGACCCCTCACTGAGTTGCCGCAAATATAAGCTGAAATATTAAATGAGGAGTAACAACAAGCATAGGGATTATTATTATAAAATTAATAATTAAAAACTCATTAAAAACTGCCACCGCCTTCCCGCTAACATAAATGAATGTGTCTAAATTACTGCTTCCACAGGAAGGAAGGGAATCAATAATCATGAACTCACGGGTTATAGAGTCATAATAAATACATCTTGAGAAGACTTGAGCGCTTGAAGACACAAGCGACTTGAGAATGGTCCAGGTCAACATACTTCAGCCACGTTATTGTGACTCTTCGCCTGCACATCTTGAGAATTAATACTGTAATCTTTACTATACTGATTGAAGATTCTAGGACAACTCTAATATCCATAAAATGGAGGAGAACCCAGGGGAATTTCTAGCACAGCAATTGAAAACTACAATTAAGAATGAATAACACAGCATTAAACAAAGGGGGACAGATAACTAAACACAAAATCGATTAAATTGTTTTCTATATCACACGTATATTGAAATGAAATTGGAACAAAAATCCAACTTTACTAAGACATCCTACTAGGCAATTTGAGAACGGCCATCTTCCCCCTGTTGTGCATGTGAACTCCGTGGGCCTGGAGTTCACTAGCCGGGCTGGATATCAGGACATCGAGGTGGTTATGTGTGACATACTTCGTATCCCGGTGGAGGCTATCTACGGTGTGGTGCTTGTAACCGCCCACCGGGTAGTTATCAAGTTTGTGAGGTAGGAGGAGTACCGGGACTTCCTCCATCGTTACAAGGGGCGTACGTTGCCGCTGCCGGGAGGTGCTGGCTCTGTGGCAATTTCGGATTGTAGTGGCGCCCTCACTTATGTCAGTGTCCATGGGGCGCCCCTGGAGTTTCCTGAAGACCTCCTCCGGCATTACTTCGGAGGGTTTGATGCTGTTGTCAGCGTGCGGGTGAACATGCTCTCCTCGGGAAGATATGCTGGAAGGTGGATGAACATTCGTACCTTGGGGATACGCCTGCGGTCGGATATACCATCATCTGTCCGGCTTATGTGATACTATGTCCGGGTGTATTATGCCCGATAACCCCGTGCCTGTTTTCGGTGTGGCCTGTTAGGGCATCAGGCTGCCGGGTGCTCTAAGGCCCCTGCTGCTCCTGTCACTGCCACTGCTGCTCCCGTGGGCCTTCCTTGAGCTCCCTGTGAGGCGTCTCCGGGTTCTCTCTCTCGTCTTCGGCTGCTGTGCCTGGCCTGTGTTCTCGACTCGGGTTCCAGATGTGCTGGGTGCTGGGGTGGCTGTGGAGCCACCTGCTGTGTGTGGCCCGGTTCCCTTTGTTGTAATGGCTGCTGCCGTTCTGTGTAAGGCGTTGATTTGTCCAGCTGGTGGTACCCATGTTTCTGGGTCCACTTCTGGCTCTGACGTTATCCAGCCGGAGCCCAAACGTTCCCGGCGTTCATCTTCTGCCTGGGCCGATGTTAGGGATTTCAGTGACTGTGGGTCTTTGGATGTTGACAGTGTAGATCCGGATGCGGCGATGTCTCCACGGTTGGTGGTGGCAGAGGTCCATGTGCCTGCTGATGCTGGTGCCTGTGCCTTGGGAGTGCCTTCTGTTCCTTCTCTGCCAGGGGACTCTTCGCAGTGGGATGTGGTGGCTTCCGCTGCCAGGGATGGTGTGGGTGCTGGTGATGGGCGTGGCCTGGTAGTGACCTTACGGAATGATGCGCGCCGCCCAGGTTCTCTGCAGTCGTCTGGTGGTGTGCCTGTGGCCGCTGGTGCCCCTATGGTGGTGCCCTATGTCTGGCTCCCTCCTGTGTGGGTGCGCGTTGGGGACCTGGAGGACGTGTTGCTAGCGTCTGTGATGCCGTTGGGGCACTGGACAGAGATTGCCGAGTTATTTCTGTCTGATGAGCCAGAGAATTTTCATGGTGGGTGGGGGTTCCCATGATGTGGGGAAGAGTGGCGATTACTCACCTCAGAATTGATACAATCTGGGTCCCCTGTTTGCGGGTGTTTGTTGCCAGGGTTCCAGTTGAAATGGCGTCCCCGGTGGATGAACATGACCCTCGGGGATGGTTGCGGTGGGTGGTGTTCAATGTGCGGTTCCCACGGGTCATGTTCCCGGGCAAGTATGCACGTTGAACTTCCTGTTTGTTTGCTGAATGTAGTGTTGTATGCCCCTCTGGCATTTTGTTTGCCCTAATGTATTATGTGCCCGTGCCTCTCCTTTTGTTTGTTGGGAGGCCAGTGTTCGGGATGGGTGTTCTTATTCATGTCTTTGCTTTTGTGTTGTTTACTTTGCCCTGTGTGTTCTTTTAATGTATTACAATGTTGTGTTGTTTATTTTTTAATTTTTTTTTATTTTTTTTTATTTTCATTTTATTTTTCTTTTGTTTTTCTTCATCACTTGGTGTGTGTTGTGTATTTTCTTGTGTTATGTTTCATGTTGTACCTTATGATGTGTTTTGTTGTCGGTCCTTCCAGCCAGTGAATTCTGTTTGGCTTTTTTTCTACTGTAACTGTGTTTTGTTTTCTTGCTTGCATTGCTTGATTGTTGTTATTGTTTTATATATTGTTTACTATTTTGTGTCTTGAAGTATGCTGTGTTTCACGTGCGTTCTCCAGCTTTGCTAATTGTTATCCTGGGCTGTCGGTCCTTCTGGCCAGTGGTTTCTTATTTCGTTTATTTTGTTGTTTTGTTTTCATGTTATTTTACTGTATATATTGTCTTTCAATTACACGCTTGCATGTAAAAAAAAATACTATTTCTGTATGGAGTGATTTATCAGGAGTTGAAGGTTCAAGATCTTGTACTCCTGTTTGAATGCAAACTCCTTGATTGATTAGTTCCAGCTGTGCAGTAGGTAATGTATCTTTAGTAATTGTTTTTGCTACTAAGGCATTAACTTCACTCTGTACCTTACAAAATTGTACAGCTGGTGAAGAATTATCTTCCTTTGGCTTTGCCTGTGATATAGATTGATTATTGATTCTGTTGGCACAGTTTACATTTGCATAGGTTGTGCATTGATAGGTAAATGCTTCCTGACAGAATAAACTTCTTGGTGCACTTGTAGCTCCTTTTGTTTTATCTGTCTTGGGTGCTTGATTTCATAGAGTTCTGTTAAATATGGGTGATATAGCATATGAGAAAACATTACTCTGTTACCACTTTGCAGAAGAGGAGTTTTGTTGCCTTGATTTTTGACTGCTAGTATGGACAATTCTGTTATTGTCCGAAGGTACACTTTTAGTGATTATGTTCTTGTGATATGATATTGTTACAAGTATGTAACACTTGTAGGTATGTAGTTACATGCAAGTAGGTCATACAAGCATGTAACACTTGAAATCCTCCAAGGATTTCCTTAAAGGATGAATTGGATTTGTAATAATGTGTATTTACATTATTCTTGATGTGAAAAAACATTTTGCTTTTTATTTCTCAGCCTTGCCTTTTCTATTAAGTAAGTCTCTTTGAGAGGCTTCATTGTCTTCAGATTTTCTGAGGCTGCTTTCACTCCAATGAAAGCATGAAATTAAGTGATTATGATTATATTCTTGGATTAAGATAGTTATCTTAGATGAATGATAATACCTGGATTGACATTGTCTATGGGCTGTTTAGCTAAGTGATGACTTTCACATTCAGCTGATAGAAGTGGCCAGTAGGCCTTCAATTTTCTTGATTATTATCCACTGTACCTATCATGTAACAATTGTATGGCTTGATCATAATCTTCATCTGTGAATGACAAATTAGCAATGATCTGCAATGCCTCTCCTCATACTTGGCCTTGTAAATATAAAGATTTAATAGCCTTGGTGAGAGAAGCATTAGAGTGTATTATATAATCAAAAGATATCAGGAAGGCATCCCAATTTTCTTCTGCGTTGCCTTCAAAATATGGTAATTGTACCAGTGGGAACTCAGCTGCTACATGTGGGATAGTTGAGGTACCAAACTAAGTGCATGTGCTCACATTTCGTTGGGCTACAGCTGGAAATGCAAGTTTGATTAAAGGATCTATTTGATCCTGGATTTTATTTTCGTAAATTGCTGTTTCAGCTCTAATATCCTGAAGTTCCCTTTGGGGTAAATCAGCATTAGACATTAGACACATTAGATTTTTTAGACACTTTATAAGTGTCCTTAATTGCATTTGAAGTATGCTAAGATAGGTGATGATGGTGGGGGTGGAAACGGCAATACTTTGTGTGCTCCACTCTACACTCTTTTAAGATTGTTTTACTAGGAATTTCCTTGTAGATATAGTCGAGGTACTCCTCCAGTTCTAGAGAGTAAGCACTGGTGATACAGATAACTGGATAAGGTGTCCAAAGCTGAAAATTGTTGGCAATGGTCACCGTCACATGTTTCACTCTGTTAGTAAACAAACGCGCTTTGCCCCCGTGCCGTGGTGGGAGCTTCTCTCCCAGCCATCGTCCCTCCATGCTCCCTGAGCAAGGTAGCCTTCAATGAATATTGATTGATTATTTTTATTCTCTAGAGATATGATTGAGATAAGACGTGATTGTAATATAATTAGATACAGGATATAAAGAATATAAGTAGTACTTGCTAGCACTACTGATACTTATTAAGGATTTGATTTAATCTGTACTGGAAATTGATTGATGTTCCAATTGTTTTTAATTAAGAAATCCTTCTAGAAGCTTCTAGATACTTGAGAAATCATGCAGAAAGTCACATAGGCAACCAAGCGCCCTATGGCTGTACAAGAACATAGGTGGCATTGTTATGTAGATATCATATCAAAATCATTGATATGATTTTGATATGATTTTTTATGATTTAAATATGATAAACGTGATATGCTTAAATAGACATCATGAGAACTTGAAATTGTTCGATAATATAATCCAACAACAACTCGATAATAAATTCGTCAAGGTTGAAACCAATGATAACCCTAAGGAAGGACACTACTTGCCGCACCACCCAGTACTGAAGAATTCCACTATAACCCCACTAAGGATAATATTTAACTGCAGTGCCAAGACCAGGCAGAATACTGTTTCAATGAATGATTGCCTTCAAACTGGCCCTAGACAGACACAAAGGCTGTACGACGTGCTGTTAAAGTTCCGCTTTGGGACTTACGCAATCACGGCCTTTATGAATAAGGCATTCCTTAAAGTAGGTCATCAGGAAGAAGGCTGTAACTACACAAAGTTCCTATGGATCAAGGATCCTAAAGATCCAAACAGGGAATTAATCACCAACAGGTTTGCATCAGTTTTCTTTGGTGCAACTTCTTCACCGTTTCTGATTCAAGCAACCCTAGACACGCACTTGAAGAAGTCTAATATCTCAAATAAAACTGAAATTAGCAAATACCTGTATATGGACAATTTCCATGGCACAACTAGTAGTGAAAGTAAACTGCTGAACATATACTACGAGGCAAATCAAGAGTTGTTGGGGGCAAATATGCCTCTCCAGTTGTGGGTCTGTTATAATACAAATTTAAACCAACTGATCGAGACAGAATTTCCCGACTACAAGGTACCCCAGAAGACAAAGGCATTAGGCGACGAATGGGATACAACTTCAGATCAGTTGACTATCAAATCGGTGGAACCAGATACCACCAACCTAACCATGATAAAGTTACTATCCCATGTCAGCAAACAAATCGTCATTCACCACACAATCACTTACTCAAGAGCAAATAACTAGTGAATTATTTTCTGATGGTGAGGGAAGTGATTTTGATGACTCTGGCATTGATAAGGATGGTGAGGGAAGTGATTTTGATGACTCTGGCATTGATATGGACTACACACAATTGAACGATGATAGTAGCACAAATAGTGAATATGAGATTTAGCCTGCTCCCATGGCATGGCCTATGCTCACCAGTTCCGCATCGCCCGGTGTCTACTCCAATTCACCCACGACCACACAGTTCTTGTACTTATTTAGAGTATGAGGATATTATTGGCGACGAGTCAGAGGAAGGTGACTCTTTTTCTGGTTTTAGTGAAGTGGATTCAAAGCATAGTATTACCACGCCTGTTGCTAGTGCCAGTGGTGTTGCCAAGCATATTTTGTCGTGTCAGCAGCGTCTCATCCAGCCAAGAGCTTCCGCATGGCACCACATGAGGAACCAAGACCCTTATGTTCACATGATTTTACCTCACGTTCACGTAGCACCTGTACTTTGTGTAGACGGGCTTCAGCTCCTGGTCCATGGTGTGCAACGATTCCTCGCCATGGTGCCGCTGTTGCATCTCACAGAACATCAGGTTTACTTGTGAGGAATGATGGTGACGATTTTATTCCTCTAATTCCTGGCTTTGACAATAAAGACATTGGGATTACAGACCTATTCCCTGATAATGGTGAGGACATGTGTGAAATGCATTATTTTGCAGCATTTTACGATTAGCCATTCATGAATTATATTGTACACCAAACGAACCTTCATGTGGCTCATCTCATTGGGAAAGAGATAACAGAAAATTCAAGATTGAAGTGTTTGAAAAACACTACTGTAGGTGAAATATATGTATTTTTGGCACTATGCATGTTGATGAAACCTTGTGTAAAACACGCTATCACAGATTATTGGAGCAAAGACCAGAATGTTCCAACACCTTTGTTCGGGAAATATATGTCCCAAGACAGGTTTCAGAAATTCCTCGGGTGTCTTCATTTTGCAAGTAATGAAGACCTGACAGAGGATGATAGAATTTGGAGCGTCAGGCACATTATGAATGACGTGATTGGAAAGTACAGATATTTCTACATATCAGCACAGAAGCTGGTGATTGACGAATCCAATGTGCTTTTCAAAGGATGTGATGCCTTCAACCAGTATATTTCCTCCAAACACAACAGATTTGGATTGAAATTCTTTGTTCTTTGTGACTGTGAAACAGGATACGTGTTACACATGATTCTGCATTCTGCTAGCGATGTAGATATTAGTAGGGTGTTTTACAACGTAGACCGTCCGTAATATTTTGGGATGCAGCGGTTTCGGCCACGTCGAATGTTGTAATAACGTTGTGGGAATGTTTTGGACAATATATAGTGGAGAGGCGGGCTGTATTGCCAGATGTAAGAAAAAATATGAGAGAAGTAGTATTCGAGTGAGGTGTGTATGATTGTGTAAAAATTGTGAGAACGTAGTGAGTTTTTTTGTTTGAAGATGAAAAGTAAAACTGTGATTGGTGGAAGGAGATAAAGAGGAGCAGGAGTGTTTGAGTGTTTGTGTGTATGGTTGTGTAAAAGTTCAGAGAACGCAGTGATTTTTTTTTTTTTTAGATGAGAAGTAAGTCTGTGAAAGGAGGATAGAGGTGAGGGAGGAGACAGAAGTACGAAGTGTTTCCTGTTTAGGTGAAAGGGTCAAAAAGTTTTTAAGCTCCTCCCCCTGAATTTTTGTCAGAAAGAGTGAGGCGTTTTTTGGGAGTAGATGTGTTGTAGGAGATGGAGGAGAAGATATATGTAAAGGTTGTGTGAATGACAGAAGTTAAAGTTGTAAGCTGCAAGATTTAACAGAAGATGATGTTTTAGATGAATATAGCAAAAACATAAAGGATGCATTAGCAGTTAAAAAAGATATAGAAGTACCATTAAATAGGAGGAGGAGGAAGAGGATACAGTTAACAGAAGAAAGTATAATATAGTAGGAGAAAGAGTTAACCAAAATTTTGAGAAACATTTAGGAGTAAAGAACTTGGTCACTTACTTGAAAGAGGAGGAGGGACATAGGCTGAAGAGGATCGTGGAGACATCATCCTATTGAGTAGTTGCAGACATGCACTAAGGAAGGGTTTTGCTGTATTGGCAATAGGTCCCGGGAGGAATTGCAGTTAGTGGCCCGGCGTACCTCATTAGCGTGCGAACCCACACACAGATGATCGCTTCTTTTGTTTGTCAAGAGTCCCCCCTCCCCCGCTTGCTCACTTAGGTTGTAGTCAAACACCTTCACCATTGCCCGCACACACAGTCACTTTCACAGACAAACAGACAGACAGACAGACAGAGAGACACAAGTGCACAGTCTCACTTTAGGGATGAGGAGGAGGAACGATATATATATACGTGTGTGTGTTTGTGTAATAGATAGAAAGTTTAAGCTGTAAGAGTGGAGATTTAACAGGAAAATAGCACGCGTCCTTCCCCGACTATGTATTGTAATACACTAAGGAAGATTAATATCCATACATGGGATATTGTTGTGTGCGTGCCTGTGAGAACATGTGACTGGTTTGTTTCTTTGTCTGACACACACTCTTACACACACACACACACACACACACACACACACACACACACACACACTGACTGGAGCCATCACTCCACATAGCAGAAAAAGGGTTGTCATCACCCAATTATAAGAGGAAAGGCGAAGAGTGGACAGAGACGTCCTTCCACCACGGCTGATGAGAATGAATTAAGTGAAATGAAGTTAGAGCAAACATAAGGTTTGTCTCGTTTCCGTACGTTGTAGATTGGTGAGCAGCACGCACGCATGCACGCACGCACGCACGCATGCACGCACGCATGCGCGCGCAGGCACACACACACACACACACACACACACACACGCACGCACGCACGCATGCACACACGTGCGTGCGTTTGTGCTTTTAATATTTTTCCCCTAAAGAGAAATAAGATTTTGCCAATTTTGCTTAACAAGTACATTAATTACTAACTTTTTGTCGTTATTATTATTATAATTAAAAGAATTATACCTTATGTTTGTTTTGTAAAAAACATAGTGTAATAACCAGTTCGTTGACCCTAAATCAACACAACATAACCAGTTTACTGATGTCGTCGCCCCTAAATAAATAAAAACAACCAGTGTACTATCGTGAATAGTCATAGCTTAGGATTTCTTATTCTCAAGTTAGTCATTCTTAGGCTCTGTTGTTTTAGGTTAGGTTAGATTATGCTATGACCTTCGTATGCTGTATACGAACAACCCGACCAGGCAACACAACAAGGCACCGGCCACATCAGTGGCTAATGTGGATTGTTGCTTTACTATACATCAGTGCTACAATTATTCAGGTAATATTTAACTACTACTAATTGTTATTAGTTTGACAATATTGCAGAAAGTTAGGGAATGTCAGAAGAGTAGTCACTGACAGTCACAGGGCAACAAAAGGGATACACGTTGACCAGTCCAGCTTTTGACTAGGTAAAAGATCACAAGAGTTTTGCCCGAAGTGGTAGCGTGCTGGGGCTTTACAAGATTGTAAAATCATCATTATTCCAATGTTCTCTCTTAATCCCCAGTGTACCTTCTTGTTTAAAATTAAATAACCAGGGTTTTTGATGCGGCTGTGCTGAAAGCCTGACAAAATAAATCATTGTGTCAGGGAACAGGAAGCTACAAGTTAGGCTTATGTTGAGGTTCCCCCTTCCCCTCTCCCCCCAAATTACTGGTGGAGTAAATCAGCCTAGCCTACTTCTTCCTTGCATAACCTAGCCAACACTGGCCAAGCCTAGTCTACCCTTGCCTAGCCTAGCAAACAGCTCTTGACCCCCCAACTGCTATGACTGCTCTCTGATTGTACCTATGACACCTCTACTCCTCACTGTTTCTATTATTAATTTCCTTCTGTATCTTTAGCTCCAGTATGTTGTTATATTATGCTGTGCAAATTTGGTATCTGGCCCTCCAGTATCTTCCATACATTTATTATTTGATACCATTCTTGTCTCCGGTCCAGAGAGTGCAGTATTGAGAGCATTGAGACGGTCTCAATTATTTAGATGTTTTATCATTTCTATGATTGCTGTTTATGGTTTCTGTATTCCCTCTAATTCAGAGATCTCTCCTGTTCAGAAAGGAGGAGAGAGTACTGAGCAATACTCAAGTTGGGACAGCACCAGTTATTTAAATAGTATTAGCGTTACTGTGGGTGGGATCTCTGAATTTTAACATTCTCATAAACCATCCCATTATTTTTCTGGCCGCCACTATATTTGCTCAGTTATGTTCACAAAATGTCAAGTCGTCAGACGTCGTAATTCTCAGATCTTTTACATGTTTTTTTACTTCTATGAGTAGGTCTGATTGTGTCCTGTACTCCTTGTTTCATTTAATTTCTTCGTTTCCACCATACCTCATCACCTGTAAATTATCACTGTTAAACATCATGTTATTTATGTTTTTTTTAATGTCTCCTACAGTGCCAATTTTCATGTGTCTTCTGTATCATCTGTAAAGTTTTATTGTACGAATTTCAGTTATATGTTGCTTGTATTTTCACAAGTATTAATTTTATTTTTATCGCAGTTTAATTACTGAAAAAAACGCCCCAAGAAGTTAATATGTAAACAAAAAAGTGCTTATGAGATTTGCGTGTCACAACTCTCCTTTGCAGTTTTTGGATGGTGGTGCAGGTATGCATCCTACCTTGTTCTTGTAGCTTTATATAATTAATCTAAACGGATTCTATTTTACGCCTGGTATTAAATAATTTTGTACTCTTTAGGTAAATTTGACAGCAGCCCAACATCAATTTCAACCAGTGATATTGTTTCTCATGCAGTCGAATATCTGAGAGAACATTGCAACAATGGATTCGAATAATCAAAGTAAGTTTTATTATAATTAGGATTAGGTTTTCTTTATCACAGTACTATATTTTAATCATATTGCATACTTTATGATAGCCCAAATTATCATAATTTTCAGGAAAAAAAATTCAAGAAATTTTTCCAATTTCAAATTTATATTTTTTTTTCGTTCATTCCAGTTAACAATAATATTAAAATTAACATCAGAGCGTGACGGCTGAGTGGACAGCTCTCTGTGTTTGTGGTCCTAAGGGTCGGGGTTCTATCCCTAGAAGAGGCTGAAACAAATGGCCAGTTTCTTTTGCCCTGATGCACCTATTCGCCTAACAGTAAATAGGTAATTGGGAGTTAGACAGCTGCTACCGCTGCCTCCTTGGATTGTGTGTGTTGAAATTAGGATTAAGGACTTGCCCAAAAAGCTGTGCTTGCTAGTGTCTGTTCAAGAATGTAAGCATATATATATATATATATATATATATATATATATATATATATATATATATATGATATATATAATATATATATGATTATATATATATATATATATATATATATATATATATATATATATATATAGATATATATATATCCCCTACCTAGTAGCCAGAATGCACTTCTCAGCCTACTATGCAAGGCCCGATTTGCCTAATAAGCCAAGTTTTCATGAATTAATATATTTTCACTAAATTTTTCTTATGAAATGATAAAGCTACCCATTTCATTATGTATGAGGTCAATTTTTTTTATTGGAGTTAAAATTAACGTAGATATATGACCGAACCTAACCACCCTACCTAACCTAACCTAACCTATCTTTATAGGTTAGGCTAGGTTAGGTAGCCGAAAAAGTTAGGTTAGGTAGGTTAGGTAGTCGAAAAATAATTAATTCATGAAAACTTGGCTTATTAGGCAAATCGAGCCTTGCATAGTAGGCTGAAAAGTGCGATCTGGCTACTAGGTACGACATATATATATATATATATATATATATATATATATATATATATATATATATATATATATATATATATATATATATATATGGTACCTATTAGCCAGAACGCGCGCTTCTCAGCCTACTATGCAAGGCCCGATTTGCCTAATAGGCCAAGTTTTCATGAATTAATTGTTTTTCGACTACCTAACCTACCTAACCTCCTAACCTAACTTTTTCGGCTACCTAACCTAACCTAACCTATAAAGATAGGTTAGGTTAGGTTAGGTAGGATTGGTTAGGTTCGATCATATATCTACGTTATTATAACTCCAATAAAAAAAATTGACCTCATACATAAGGAATGGGTAGCTTTATCATTTAATAAGAAAAAAATAGAGAAAATATATTAATTCAGGAAAACTTGGCTTATTAGCCAAATCTGGCCTTGCATATATATATATATATATATATATATATATATATATATATATATATATATAATATATATTATTTATATATATATATTATATATATATATATATATATATTATATATATATAATATATATATATATATATATAATATTTTAGTATATTTTGGTAGCAGTCTTTCCTGTAGACATATATTATTAATATTACCGAAAAAGTAAGATTAATAATTCTAACACGAATTTTCTCGATCTTCCTTATGTTTCTTTTTATTGTTGATGGTAAATGAAAAATCAATTCTCCAAAATTCATTTTCATTTCTAGTCTGACGCGACACTTGAGCGCGTTTCGTAAAACTTATTACATTTTCAAAGACTTTAGTTTACACACACACAACAACTATAACTGAATAGAGCTAAAACATCTTTGATTTTATATACCTGCATTTGGGTGAGGTGACATGTTACATTAGTATTTGATGAGGTGAAAACAGATTTTCAACACAAGCCAGAACGGGGTAAGGAATGGGGTATAGAGTCGGGGTATGAGTTAAAGGGGAGGATGGAAGTAACTGCAGAGGCCTATTGGCCCATATTTCTTGATGCTTCTATATTGGAGCGGAGTCTTGAAGTGGGTAAAATATAGTTGTGCATTATTGGCTGTTGATCGCTGGTGTTGACTTCTTGATGTGTTGTGCCTCGCAGATGTCAAGCCGCCTGCTGTCGCTGTATCTATNGTGACCTGGTTGTGTGCTCCACTCTACACTCTTTTAGATTGTTTTACTAGGAATTTCCATATAGATATAGGCCAGGTATTCCCCCAGTTCTAGAGAGTAATCACTGGTGATAAAGATAATTGGATAAGGTGTCCTAAGCTGAAAATTGTTTGCAATGGTCACCATCACATGTTTCACTCAGTAAAGAAAAGCGTTTTGCCCCTGTACCGTGGTGGGCGCTTCTCTCCCAGCCATCGTCCCTCCATGCTCCCTGAGCAAGGTAGCCTTCAATGAATATTGACTGATTATTTTTACTCTCTAGACAAATGATTGAGATAAGATGTGATTATAATATAAATAAATATAGGATATAAAGAATATAAGTAGTACTTGCTAGCACTACTGAATCTTATCAGGATTTGATTTAATCCTTACAGGAAATCGATTGATGATCCAATAGTTTTTTAATTAAAAAATCCTTCTAGAAGCTTCTAGATCCTTGAGAAATCACGCACAAAGTCACATAGGCAACCAAGGGCCCTGTGGCTATACGAGATCACAAGAGGCATTGTCATGTAGGATCCATACGTATAATGAAGCTGTAGTGATTCTGATATGATTTTCATATGATTTGTTATGATTTAGATATGATAAAAAAATATACATTTCTTAGATAATAATATAGATATAGTGAGTAAAATTCCCTCACGTCTTCCAGAGGGAGGGAACTGACACAGAGTCTAATATTAAGGACAATTTAACCATATGTGTTCATCGGATTGATAATACAAGTGCAAATTTTGCTTGCACTTTCGTGAGGCTGTCTTTTGTGGATAATTGTGCCTGTTAGGAGTCTGTTGGTAATGTGGAGTTAGAGGTTCTGGTGGTCTCCCAGGATCTAACTGTAGCTGGCTCACTGATTCCATGTGGATGAGTTTGTCCAATGTCTTTAGGAAAGTTGTTCCTTTAGACAGGATTTTGACTATTCTCAAAATCCCTCAGCTATCTGGATGGACAGAGAAAACTTTACCCAATGGCCCCTCAGCCCTAGGGTCATCACTGTCTACCAAGACAATATTGGCAGGTTGGAGATTTGATATATTATAAGGGACATTGGCCCCCATAGTGATGTTCTCGTAGAGATGTAAGATATTCTTTTGTCCAAACATCATTCCATTTTTGGATTATGCTGGACAGATGCTAATACCCCTGAACCAACTCACTCTGACCCACATATGACTGATCTCTGATCTAATCATCCACTAGAGATGGTACTGGAGTCAGAAGTCTTCCATACATTAGGTGGGAAGGACTTAATGGTTCATGTTGAGCAGGATCTTTTGACAGTTCCTATTATCCGTTCATAAAATCCTCTGTGCATGGGGCTCTCTGAAGGATAAATTTCCATCTGCAGTGATGCTGTTCCAGTGTGGAAGTAACTGCAGAATGAGAATAGCTTTCCCATAGACATGCTTTCCCAGCTACCAAGTTTGCTCCGTTATCTGAAATCATTAGCTTAGGGCATGATCGGCGTGCTGCGAATCTGCGGAAAGCATGGATAAATGATTGAGCGGTCATATCTGGTGTTACCTCTAGATGTACTGCTCTGGTGGTGGCACAGGTAAACAGACAGATGTATGCCTTGATAGGTTGCTTATCTGCAGTCCCTGTTAGATATATGGCTCCAGTATAATCTACTCCTGTCGTCTCGAAAGGATGTAGATGGACCACTCGTTCCTTTGTAGTTGTGCTGGTCCTTGATAAGAGCACGTTCTTGCATCGTACCTTCGGCATATCATGCAATTTTTCAAGATTGATTTGACTGACTGTCTTCCCTGAGGAATCCAGTACTGCTGTCTGATATGTGGGAGTGTGTCTAACACTCCTCCATGTTTGATGATTTGTTGATGTGTATGTAACACAATCAACCTTGTGATCCAATGATTCTTGGATAATAGCCATGGATGCACAGAATCTAGATTGATATCTGTATGTTCATGTCTTCCTCCACAATGCAGAATGTTGCTAGTTTCTTGGTCTATCCACAGAAAAAAATTGTGTTTTAACTTAAGTGGAAGATTTTCATAGTTATTCCCATAAGTTTCTCTCTCAGCTTGTCGTACCCAATAGATAAGTGCTTCTGGAAAAGTGTATTTTATACCTCTTTTCCTATGATAATGAAACCCGTTTTGTGTTACTTTGATTAATTTGACGAGCAAGGAGTAACGAGTACAATCCAAGACTATTATTTGGGCTTGCTGCCTGGTGGTAGTTATGGTTTGTGTCGTAATGACGTTTGGCTTTTGTTCCGGCCAAGTACCATTCACTACACACAGAGATCACACTAACGTGATGCATCAAATGAACAAATCCACAAAGGCCATGACGAGGATTCGAACATGCGTCCGGGAGCATCCCAGACACATTCGATTCCTCGTCATGGCCCTTGTGGATTTGTTCTTTTGATGCATCACGTTAGTGTGATCTCTGTGTGTAATGATGTAAGGGCGAAGAGGGAGAACGGCCTATTGACATAGCTCAGGTGCAGGGGGGGAGTTGTGTAAAATCCTGGTTTGTGTTGACCAGACCACACACTAGAAGGTGAAGAGACGACGACGTTTCACAATCGACTTGAGAATGGTCCAGGACGGACCGAAACGTCGTCGTCTCTTCACCTTCTAGTGTGTGGTCTGGTCAACATACTTTAGCCACGTTATTGTGACTCATCGCCTGCTCCTGGTTTATGCCTCGGAGAGGCTACGGGATCCATTAAGTTGAATAGAACTTCGGTTTCAACTCTTTTAACCCTGTCATAGCTCAGTCGATTAAGACAGTGTCTGGGATGCTCCCGGTCGCAGGTTCGAATCCTCGTCACAGCCCTTGTGGGTTTGACCATTCACTAACCATTGTGGCCATGAAACCAAATATCTGCCTTTGCAAATGGTTTAAACGTCATCCCTCTGGATGAGAGATCAGCTGGATTATCTTTTGTTGGTACATTCAACAATTGAAAGCCTGCAGAAATTTCTTTAATTTCCGAGACGCGATTTCTTACATACGGAGTTGAACATTTGTCATTCCGTACCCATTGTAAGACAGCTTCATTGTCAGACCATATGATGACATCTTTGATGTTCATGGTAGACAAGACTTGTTTGATATGCACTGCTAAGCGTGTACCAGTTAGCAATGCAGTTAGTTCCATCTGAGGCAAAGTCCTCTTTTTTAATGGAGCGACTCTGGCCATAGAGGTGATAAAATATGATACTTCAAAATTTACCTCGACTATGTTTCCCGGAAAGATTATCTGTTCGACTAAAGTGGAGCCATCACCATCCAAGCTTTTTGTAACTGGAGTGGTAGTGGATCATCCCAACCAACTTTTGACTTCCAAGCTTCTTGCACCAATAAACGCCAATATTAACCATTGTAGTAACCCTACCTGCTCTACTGCTCTACCCTTTCTCTCCACTCAATATCCAAGCTTAACTCTGCTTACAGCTCAGTATGACCCCTCACTGACTTGCCGCAAATATAAGCTGAAATATTAAATGAGGAGGAACAACAAGCATAGGGAATATTATTATAAAATTAATAATTAAAAACTCATTAAAAACTGCCACCGCCTTCCCGCTAACATAAATGAATGTGTCTAAATTACTGCTTCCACAGGAAGGAGGGGAATCAATGATCATGAACTCATGGGTTATAGAGTCATAATAAATACATCTTGAGAAGACTTGAGCGCTTGAAGACACAAGCGACTTGAGAATGGTCCAGGTCAACATACTTCAGCCACGTTATTGTGACTCTTCGCCTGCACATCTTGAGAATTAATACTGTAATCTTTACTATACTGATTGAAGATTCTAGGACAACTCTAATATCCATAAAATGGAGGAGAACCCAGGGGAATTTCTAGCACAGCAATTGAAAACTACAATTAAGAATGAATAACACAGCATTAAACAAAGGGGGACAGATAACTAAACACAAAATCGATTAAATTGTTTACTATATCACACGTATATTGAAATCAAATTGGGACAAAAATCCTACTTTACTAAGACATCCTACTAGGCAATTTGAGAACGGTGTTTAATTTACTTGACGTACCAAAACTCAGACAGACATTACCTTAATCCTGCAAAATCTGCCAAGATGTTGAATGGCTTGCCCCACAGGTCAAGAGACCTGTACCCCAGTAAGCCCCAAGTGGGTCGAATACTTTGCTAAACTGTGAAAGCAAATCCTTTTTTGTAGCAATGCAACAGTTTACTGGTACTTATTTGATTGATATGGTGTCTGAGATTAAGTCCCATTCCATACCTAACACCTTTAGTGATTCTGGTACGAGATATTCAGGGGTAATCTATCTTAACTTGATTAATCAATGTTGAATTATTTCCATGTTGAGGCCCATGATTGTTGTTGCATGTAGTGGCATGGTAGAGTTGTAAATGCTCAGGCCATTGTCTTAGCTTTGCTAATTGAGATTTAAATTGACTATAAGCCATATGATAGTTGGAAGGTAAGGTTTTATGGTTGATTTTTCACAGTAACCTTACCCAGTAATGTCCATCATCGTACTGTACAGTTTCTACGTACTGATTATATGTACAGACATCATAAAGACTTGGTTGTTCAGGAATTATTCTATTGCATCAAGTTCTAACAATTTATGTAAGGAGTCAAATCTGACATTAATCATGTGGGGATATTAAGTGGTGGCTGTTCTTTGCCTAGACAAGCCACAATTACTGTTTCTGTAGGTGGCGCCCTGACAGACGTGGAGTGAGGACGTCTCGCCGACCCTCCCTGGTTGTTGGGGTTGTTTGCCATTTTGGTCGCCAAGTGGTGTGGGTGTCTCTACCCTCCCAGTTGCTGCCTGGCTGCGAGTTGACATGGCAAGTTTGACATGGGCGGCCATCTTCCCCCTGTTGTGCATGTGAACTCCGTGGGCCTGGAGTTCACTAGCCGGGCTGGATATCAGGACATCGAGGTGGTTATGTGTGACATACTTCGTATCCCGGTGGAGGCTATCTACGGTGTGGTGCTTGTAACCGCCCACTGGGTTGTTATCAAGTTTGTGAGGTAGGAGGAGTACCGGGACTTCCTCCATCGTTACAAGGGGCGTACATTGCCGCTGCCGGGAGGTGCTGGCTCTGTGGCAATTTCGGATTGTAGTGGCGCCCTCACTTATGTCAGTGTCCATGGGGTGCCCCTGGAGTTTCCTGAAGACCTCCTCCGGCATTACTTCGGAGGGTTTGGTGCTGTTGTCAGCGTGTGGGTGAACATGCTCTCCTCGGGAAGATATGCTATAAGGCGGATGAACATTCGTACCTTGGGGATACGCCTGCGGTCGGATATACCATCATCTGTCCGGCTTATGTGATACTATGTCCGGGTGTATTATGCCCGGTAACCCCGTGCCTGTTTTCGGTGTGGCCTGTTAGGGCATCAGGCTGCCGGGTGCTCTAAGGCCCCTGCTGCTCCTGTCACTGCCACTGCTGCTCCCGTGGGCCTTCCTTGAGCTCCCTGTGAGGCGTCTCCGGGTTCTCTCTCTCGTCTTCGGCTGCTGTGCCTGGCCCTGTGTTCTCGACTCGGGTTCCAGATGTGCTGGGTGCTGGGGTGGCTGTGGAGCCACCTGCTGTGTGTGGCTCGGTTCCCTTTGTTGTAATGGCTGCTGCCGTTCTGTGTAAGGCGTTGATTTGTCCAGCTGGTGGTACCCATGTTTCTGGGTCCACTTCTGGCTCTGACGTTATCCAGCCGGAGCCCAAACGTTCCCGGCGTTCATCTTCTGCCTGGGCCGATGTTAGGGATTTCAGTGACTGTGGGTCTTTGGATGTTGACAGTGTAGATCCGGATGCGGCGATGTCTCCACGGTTGGTGGTGGCAGAGGTCCATGTGCCTGCTGATGCTGGTGCCTGTGCCTTGGGAGTGCCTTCTGTTCCTTCTCTGCCAGGGGACTCTTCGCAGTGGGATGTGGTGGCTTCCGCTGCCAGGGATGGTGTGGGTGCTGGTGATGGGCGTGGCCTGGTAGTGACCTTACGGAATGATGCGCGCCGCCCAGGTTCTCTGCAGTCGTCTGGTGGTGTGCCTGTGGCCGCTGGTGCCCCTATGGTGGTGCCCTATGTCTGGCTCCCTCCTGTGTGGGTGCGCGTTGGGGACCTGGAGGACGTGTTGCTAGCGTCTGTGATGCCGTTGGGGCACTGGACAGAGATTGCCGAGTTATTTCTGTCTGACGAGCCAGAGAATTTTCATGGTGGGTGGGGGTTCCCATGATGTGGGGAAGAGTGGCGATTACTCGCCTCAGAATTGATACAATCTGGCTCCCCTGTTTGCAGGTGTTTGTTGCCAGGGTTCCAGTTGAAATGGCGTCCCCGGTGGATGAACATGACCCTCGGGGATGGTTGCGGTGGGTGGTGTTCAATGTGCGGTTCCCACGGGTCATGTTCCCGGGCAAGTATGCACGTTGAACTTCCTGTTTGTTTGCTGAATGTAGTGTTGTATGCCCCTCTGGGTTTTGTTTGCCCTAATGTATTATGTGCCCGTGCCTCTCCTTTTGTTTGTTGGGAGGCCAGTGTTCGGGATGGGTGTTCTTATTCATGTCTTTGCTTTTGTGTTGTTTACTTTGCCCTGTGTGTTCTTTTAATGTATTACAATGTTGTGTTGTTTATTTTTTAATTTTTTTTTATTTTTTTTTATTTTCATTTTATTTTCTTTTGTTTTTCTTCATCACTTGGTGTGTGTTGTGTATTTTCTTGTGTTATGTTTCATGTTGTACCTTATGATGTGTTTTGTTGTCGGTCCTTCCAGCCAGTGAATTCTGTTTGACTTTTTTCTACTGTAACTGTGTTTTGTTTTCTTGCTTGCATTGCTTGATTGTTTTATTGTTTTATATATTGTTTACTATTTTGTGTCTTGAAGTATGCTGTGTTTCACGTGCGTTCTCCAGTTTTGCTAATTGTTATCCTGGGCTGTCGGTCCTTCTGGCCAGTGGTTTCTTATTTCGTTTATTTTGTTGTTTTGTTTTCATGTTATTTTACTGTATATATTGTCTTTCAATTACACGCTTGCATGTAAAAAAAAATACTATTTCTGTATGGAGTGATTTATCAGGAGTTGAAGGTTCAAGATCTTGTACTACTGTTTGAATGCAAACTCCTTGATTGATTAGTTCCAGCTGTGCAGTAGGTAATGTATCTTTAGTAATTGTTTTTGCTACTAAGGCATTAACTTCACTCTGTACCTTACAAAATTGTACAGCTGGTGAAGAATTATCTTCCTTTGGCTTTGCCTGTGATATAGATTGATTATTGATTCTGTTGGCACAGTTTACATTTGCATAGGTTGTGCATTGATAGGTAAATGCTTCCTGACAGAATAAACTTCTTGGTGCACTTGTAGCTCCTTTTGTTTTATCTGTCTTGGGTGCTTGATTTCATAGAGTTCTGTTAAATATGGGTGATATAGCATATGAGAAAACATTACTCTGTTACCACTTTGCAGAAGAGGAGTTTTGTTGCCTTGATTTTTGACTGCTAGTATGGACAATTCTGTTATTGTCCGAAGGTACACTTTTAGTGATTATGTTCTTGTGATATGATATTGTTACAAGTATGTAACACTTGTAGGTATGTAGTTACATGCAAGTAGGTCATACAAGCATGTAACACTTGAAATCCTCCAAGGATTTCCTTAAAGGATGAATTGATTTGTAATAATGTGTATTTACATTATTCTTGATGTGAAAAAGCATTTTGCTTTTTGTTTCTCAGCCTTGCCTTTTCTATTAAGTAAGTCTCTTTAAGAGGCTTCATTGTCTTCAGATTTTCTGAGGCTGCTTTCACTCCAATGAAAGCATGAAATTAAGTGATTATGATTATATTCTTGGATTAAGATAGTTATCTTAGATGAATGATAATACCTGGATTGACATTGTCTATGGGCTGTTTAGCTAAGTGATGACTTTCACATTCAGCTGATAGAAGTGGCCAGTAGGCCTTCAATTTTCTTGATTATTATCCACTGTACCTATCATGTAACAATTGTATGGCTTGATCATAATCTTCATCTGTGAATGACAAATTAGCAATGATCTGCAATGCCTCTCCTCATACTTGGCCTTGTAAATATAAAGATTTAATAGCCTTGGTGAGAGAAGCATTAGAGTGTATTATATAATCAAAAGATATCAGGAAGGCATCCCAATTTTCTTCTGCGTTGCCTTCAAAATATGGTAATTGTACCAGTGGGAACTCAGCTGCTACATGTGGGATAGTTGAGGTACCAAACTAAGTGCATGTGCTCACATTTCGTTGGGCTACAGCTGGAAATGCAAGTTTGATTAAAGGATCTATTTGATCCTGGATTTTATTTTCGTAAATTGCTGTTTCAGCTCTAACATCCTGAAGTTCCCTTTGGGGTAAATCAGCATTAGACATTAGACACATTAGATTTTTTAGACACTTTATAAGTGTCCTTAATTGCATTTGAAGTATGCTAAGATAGGTGATGATGGTGGGGGTGGAAACGGCAATACTTTGTGTGCTCCACTCTACACTCTTTTAAGATTGTTTTACTAGGAATTTCCTTGTAGATATAGTCGAGGTACTCCTCCAGTTCTAGAGAGTAAGCACTGGTGATACAGATAACTGGATAAGGTGTCCTAAGCTGAAAATTGTTGGCAATGGTCACCGTCACATGTTTCACTCTGTTAGTAAACAAACGCGCTTTGCCCCCGTGCCGTGGTGGGAGCTTCTCTCCCAGCCATCGTCCCTCCATGCTCCCTGAGCAAGGTAGCCTTCAAAGCAGTCTCCGTGGTGTAGTGGTAAGACACTCGCCTGGCGTTCCGCGAGCGCTATGTCATGGTTCGTATCCTGGCCGGGGAGGATTTACTGGGCGCAATTCCTTAACTGTAGCCTCTGTTTAACGCAACAGTAAAATGTGTACTTGGATGAAAAAACGATTCTTCGCGGCGGGGATCGTATTCCAGGGAACTGCCCGAAACGCTACGCGTACTAGTGGCTGTACAAGAATGTAACAACTCTTGTATATATCACAAAAAAAAAAAAAAAAAAAAGAATATTGATTGATTATTTTTTTCTCTAGAGATATGATTGAGATAAGACGTGATTGTAATATAATTAGATACAGGATATAAAGAATATAAGTAGTACTTGCTAGCACTAATGATACTTATTAAGGATTTGATTTAATCTGTACTGGAAATTGATTGATGTTCCAATTGTTTTTAATTAAGAAATCCTTCTAGAAGCTTCTAGATACTTGAGAAATCATGCAGAAAGTCACATAGGCAACCAAGCGCCCTATGGCTGTACAAGAACATAGGTGGCATTGTTATGTAGATATCATATCAAAATCATTGATATGATTTTGATATGATTTTTTATGATTTAAATATGATAAACGTGATATGCTTAAATAGACATCATGAGAACTTGACATTGTTCGATAATATAATCCAACAACAACTCGATAATAAATTCGTCAAGGTTGAAACCAA
>WNGS01100693.1:40306-50306 GCA_020271785.1 Procambarus virginalis
ATGCAGTGTTCCCACAGGAATATTATGTTATGAGGAAAGAGAGAGAAAGAAGAGGTGGTGGTGGTGTAGCCCTGCTGGTAAGAAAAGGCTGGGATTTTGAGGAGTTGGTTGTTCAGGGATGTGAAGGTTTCAGTGAGTACATAATGGGAATGATAACAACTGGAGGGCAAAAAATTATAGTCGTAGTCATATATAATCCATCACCAAATGACAGAAGACCCAGACAGGAATATGATAGAAACAATATGGCCACCATTAACATAATAGAGAGAGCAGCTTTCGTTGCTAGAAGGAATGGATCTCGACTACTAATCATGGGAGACGTCAACCATGGGAAGATAGATTGGGAGAACAGAGACCCGCGTGGAGGACCAGAAACATGGAGAGCTAAGCTGCTGGACGTGGCAACAAGAAACTTTCTAAGCCAGCACATAAAGGAACCAATAAGAATGAAAGAAGATGAACCAGCAATGCTTGATCTGATATTTACCCTAAATGAGTGGGATATAATGGAAGTCAAGCTTGAAACACCCTTGGGATTGAGTGTTGACAGTGCATTAAGCTTTGAGTACCTGGTAGAGCTAGGAATTATCCTCCTCCCCCCCCCCCCGAAAAAGAACTAGGAAACAAAAGGCTGTCATACCAAAAGGGAAATTATGAGGAGATGAGAAGCTTCCTAAGGGAAATACCTTGGGACACAGACCTCAGAGCTAAGTCGGTACAAGACATGATGGACTATGTCACCCAAAAGTGTCAGGAGGCAGTAAGCAGATACATCCCGGCCCAAAAGGAAAAATCCGAGAAGCAAAAGAAGAATCCATGGTATAATAGGGCATATATGGAAGCAAAGAAACTGAACAAAAGAGCGTGGAGGAATTTCCGGAATAACAGAACACTAGAAAGCAGAGAGAGATGCCAGAGAACCAGGAATGAGTATGTCAGGGTGAGAAGAGAAGCAGAGAAAAGTTATGAAAATGATATAGTAAACAAAGCCAAGACCGAACCAAAGCTACTCCACAGTCACACCAGAAGGAAAACAACAGTGAAAGAACAGGTAGTGAAACTTAGAACAGGCGAGGGCAGGTATACAGAGATTGACAAAGACGTGTGTGATGAACTCAACAAGAGGTTCCAGGAGGTCTTCACAACAGAACAAGGTGAGGTCACTGTGCTAGGAGCAAGGAAAGTAAACCAGGCGGCCTTGAAAGAGTTCGAAATTACGAGAGAAGAGGTCAAGAGAACCTGTTGGATCTGGATCTTAGAAAGGCTGTTGGTCCAGTCGGGATCTCGCCATGGGTACTGAAAGAGTGTGCAGAGGCACTTTGCTTGCCACTCTCCATAGTGTATAGTAGGTCACTGGAGATAGGAGATCTACCAGAAATATGGAAGAAGGCGAATGTGGTCCCAATATACAAAAAGGGCGACAGGCAAGAGGCACTGAACTACAGGCCAGTGTCCTTGACTTGTATACCATGCAAGGTGATGGAGAAGATCGTGAGAAAAAAACTGGTAGCACATCTGGAGAGAAGGGGCTTCGTGACAAATCGCCAACATGGGTTCAGGGAGGGTAAATTTTGCCTGACTGGCTTTATAGAATTCTACGATCAGGTGACAAAGATTAAGCAAGAAAGAGAAGGCTGGGCAGACTGCATTTTCTTGGATTGTCGTAAAGCCTTTGACACAGTACCGCATAAGAGGCTGGTACATAAGCTGGAGAGACAGGCAGGTGTAGCTGGTAAGGTGCTCCAGTGGATAAGGGAGTACCTAAGCAATAGGAAGCAGAGAGTTACAGTGAGGGGTGAGACCTCCAATTGGCGTGAAGTCACCAGTGGAGTCCCACAGGGCTTGGTCCTATCTTGTTTCTGATATATGTAAATGATGTCCCGGAGAGTATAGATTCATTTCTCTCAATGTTTGCGGACGATGCCAAAATTATGAGAAGGATTAAGACAGAAGAGGACTGTTTGAGGCTTCAAGAAGACATAGACAAACTAAAGGAATGGTCGAACAAATGGTTGTTAGAATTTAACCCACGAAAATGTAATGTAATGAAGATAGGTGTAGGGAGCAGGAGACCAGTTACAAGGTATCATTTGGGAGATGAAATTCTACACGAGTCAGGGAGAGAAAAAGACCTGGGGGGTTGATATCACGCCAGACCTGTCCCCTGAAACCCATATCAAGAGGATAACATCAGCAGCATATACCAGTTTGGCTAACATAAAAACGGCATTTAGACACTTGTGCAAGGAATCATTCAGTACTGTGTATACCACCTATGTCATACCAATCCTGGAGTATGAAGCCCCAGCATGGAGTCCATGTCTAGTCAAGCATAAGGCCAAATCTGGAAAAAGTTGAAAGGTTTGCCACCAGGCTAATAACCGGGCTGATAGGTATGAGCTACGAGGAGAGACTACGGGAATTAAACCATACGTCGCTAGGAGACAAAAGAGTTAGGGGGGATACGATCACCATGTACAAGATTCTCAGAGGAATTGACAGAGTAGATAAAGATGGGCTATTTAGGACAAAGGGCACACACACTAGGGGACACAGGTGGAAACTGAGTGCCCAAATGAGCCACAAGGATATTAGAAAGATTTTTTTTAGTGTCAGAGTAGTTGACAAATGGAATACGTTCGGCAGTGATGTGGTGGAGGCTGACTCCATACACAGTTTCAAGTTTAGATATGATAGAGCCCAATAGGCTCAGGAACCTGTACACCAGTTGATCGACAGTTGAGAGGCGGGACTAAAGAGCCAGAGCCCACACACACACACACACACACACACACACACACACACACACACACACACACACACACACACACACACACACACACACACACACACACACATCCTGTGAAGGTTTCAGTGACTACATAGCAGGCACCATAACAAATGGAGGGAAAAAAATTATAGTCGTAGTCATATATAATCCACCACCAAATGACAGAAGACCTAGACAGGAATATGATAGAAACAACATGGCCACCATTAACATACTAGAAAGAGCAGCTTCTGTTGCTAGCAGGAATGGATCTGGACTACTAATTATGAGAGACTTCAACCATGGGAAGATAGATTGGGAGAACGGAGACCCGCATGGAGGACCAGAAACATGGAGAGCTAAGCTGTTGGACATGGCAACAAGAAACTTTCTAAGCCAGCACGTCAAGGATCCAACAAGAATGAGAGGAGAAGATGAACCAGCAATGCTTGATTTGATATTTACCCTAAATGAGTGGGATATAAGGGAAGTTAAGATGGAAGCACCCTTGGGAATGAGTGACCACAGTGTATTGAACTTTGAGTACCTGGTAGAGCTAGGAATTATCTCCAACAATAAAGAACTAGGAATCAAAAGGCTGGCATACCACAAGGGGAATTATGAACTGATGAGGAGTTTCCTAAGTGAAATACCTTGGGACACAGACCTCAGAGATAAGTCTGTACAGGGTATGATGGACTATGTTACCCAAAAGTGTCAGGAGGCAGTAAACAGGTTCATCCCGGCCCAAAATCCGAGAAGCAACAGAAGAGTCCATGGTATAATAGGGCATGTATGGAAGCGAATAAACTGAACAAAAGGGCTTGGAGGAACTTCCGGAATAACAGAACACCAGAAAGCAGAGAGAGATACCAGAGAACCAGGAATGAGTACGTCTAGGTGAGAAGAGAAGCAGAGAAATTTTTTTTAAATGATATAGCAAACAAAGCCAAGACCGAACCAAAGCTACTCCACAGTCACATCAGGAGGAAAACAACAGTGAAAGAACAGGTGTTGAAACTGTGAACAGGCGAGGACAGGTATACAGAGAATGACAAAGAGGTGTGTGAATAACTGAACAAGAGGTTCCAGGAGGTCTTCACAATAGAACAAGGTGAGGTCACTGTGCTAGGAGAAGGGGAGGTAAACCAGGCGGCTTTGGAAGAGTTCGAAATTACGAGAGAGGAGGTCAAGAGACATCTGCTGGATCTGGATGTTAAAAGGCTGTTGGGCCAGACGGGATCTCACCTTGGATACTGGAAGAGTGTGCAGAGGCACTTTGCTTGCCACTCTCCATAGTGTGTTGTAAGTCACTAGAGACGGGAGACCTACCGGAAATATGGAAGACGGCGAATGTGGTCCCAATATACAAAATGGGCGACAGGCAAGAGTCACTGAACAACAGGCCAGTGTCCTTGACTTGTATACCATGCAAGGTGATGGAGAAGATCGTGAGAAAAAACCTGGTAACACATCTGGAGAGAAGGGACTACGTGACAAATCGTCAACATAGGTTCAGGGAGGGTAAATCTTGCCTTACAGGCTTGATTGAATTCTACGATCAGGTGACAAAGATTAAGCAAGAAAGAGAGGCTGGGCAGATTGCATTTTCTGGATTGTCGGAAAGCCTTGACACAGTACCGCATAAGAGGCTGGTAATAGCTGGAGAGACAGGCAGGTGTAGCTGGTAAGGTGCTCCAGTGGATAGGGGTACCTAAGCAATAGGAAGCAGAGAGTTACGGTGAGGGTGAGACCTCCGATTGGCGTGAAGTCACCAGGGAGTCCCACAGGGCTCTGTACTCGGTCCTATCTTGTTTCTGATATATGTAAATGATCTCCCGGAGGGTATCGATTCATTTCTCTCAATGTTTGGGACGGTGCCAAAATTATGAGAAGGATTAAAAAGAAGAGGACTGTTTGAGGCTTCAAGAAGACCTAGACAAGCTGAAGGATGGTCGAACAAATGTGTTTAGAGTTTAACCCAACCAAATGTAAGTAATGAAGATAGGTGTAGGGAGCAGGAGCCAGATACAAGTAACCATCTGGGAGAGGAAATTCTTCAGGATTAGAGAAAGAAAAAAGACTGGGGGGTTGATATCACGCCAGACCTGTTTCCTGCAGCACATATCAAGAGGATAACATCAGCGGCATATTGCCAGGCTGGCCAANGGGAGGGAAAACTGAATTACCTACTTCCACCATCAATGATGTGGACTCGTCCTCTGTTGAGGTTGAATTGAAGCTCCTGGTCACAGCTCACGACTTTGCTGTAGGAACACTCTCACACCACGCACTGATGCTCTTCCCAGGACCTCAACCAACACCCAAAGGCGCTTCTTCTCTGTACTGCTTCTCTCAGCAGGCTCCGTGCTCCTCTAGAACCTCTTGAAGGTTTGGAGTTGGTCTCCTGGCCGTCGCCTTCTCCTCACAACTACGTCTGCAGTCCTTATTCCCGCTGCAGTCGTTCGTATTCCCAGCTAGTTTTGTTCTTCTTCCTCACGGTGAACTGGCCCAGCCGCTACGTCATCACCCGCCTGGTGAAACTGTACAGTCGTCCCTGACGTCACTGCCCAGGCTTCATTCTCGCTAAGCACCTGTCACTGGAGCACTTGTTGCTCGTTTCCCGTCCATTCCTTCTTCTGTCCGCCTCACGGAGTTCACGGATCTCTGTCTGGGACCCGTAGGTGCGGGACCGGGCCGTCCACCTCCTGGGGCTCGTGCGCCTCAGGCTCTGCTTCAGGAGGCTGGGGTCGTTCATGCCCTTGTTAGGGTGGTTCTTCTCCGGCCCCGACCACGGCGGTCTCCGGGGTTGGAGGTCCCTGTGCCCTTCTTCATCACCTTCGAGGTCAACCTTGGAACTCACAGTTCCTGCGACGGCGCTGGAACCAATCGTATTGGCGTATGTCTTTCCATTGGAGACTTTCAGCGCCGTGGAGAGGGGGGACCTGGTGCCTGGGTAACAGCTTCTCCCCCGATTCAACCTACCCTGCTTTGCGCCCTGGTGAGGCCACTCAAAACCGATAACCAGAGCGCAACTCCATAGTCTCCTGAGACTGATGGATGCCTACTACTACTACTATGTCATACCTAGTAGCCAGAACGCACTTCTCAGCCTACTATGCAAGGCCCGATTTGCATAATAAGCCAAGTTTTCATGAATTAACTGTTTTTTCGACTACCTACCCTACCTAACCTAACCCAACTTAACTTTTTCGGCTACCTAACCTAACCTAACCTATAAAGATAGGTTAGGTTAGGTTAGGTAGGGTTGGTTAGGTTCGGTCATATAACTACATTAATTTTAACTCCAATAAAAAAAATTGACCTCATACATAATGAAATGGTAGGTTTTTCATTTCATAAGAAAAAAAATTAGAGAAAAATATTAATTCAGGAAAACTTGGCTTATTAGGCAAATCGGGCCTTGCAAAGTAGGCTGAGAAGTGCGTTCTCAGTGCGCAAAGAAGTGTGAAATAAAACGAAATTATAAAGAAATCACACTTCTTTGCGCAATGAGAATGCACTTCTCAGCCTACTATGCAAGGCCCGATTTTGTCTAATGAGCCAAGTTTTCCTGAATAATAAATTTTCTCTAATTTTTTTCTTATGAAATGATAAAGCTACCCATTTCATTATGTATGAGGTCAATTTTTTTATTGGAGTTAAAATTAACGTAGATATATGACCGAACCTAACCAACGGTGAGGTGGTTCAAATAGCTTCGGCTATCACCTCATTTTGTCGGTCGTGATGGTCAAGTGGTTGCCGGCACTCGGATGGTTATCTTGAACAAGATAACCATCCGAGTGCCGGCGGTGAGGTGGTTCAAATAGCTTCGGCTATCACCTCATTTTGTCCGGTCGTGATGGTCAAGTGGTTTAAGGCGTCTTGTACATACCAGTTGCGTTGCTCCTGGGAGTATGGGTTCGAGTCACTTCTGGGGTGTGAGTTTTCATTCGCATATAGTCCTAGGGACCATTCAGGCTTGTTCGCATTTGTGTTCCTCACGTGTGCCCAAAGAATGAGGTGATTTGGTAAAATGCTATGCCCAAGATAACCATCCGAGTGCCGGCGGTGAGGGTGTTCAAATAGCTTCGGCTATCACCTCATTTTGTCCGGTCGTGATGGTCAAGTGGTTTAAGGCGTCTTGTACATACCAGTTGCGTTGCTCCTGGGAGTATGGGTTCGAGTCACTTCTGGGTGTGAGTTTTCATTCGCATATAGTCCTGGGGACCATTCAGGCTTGTTCGCATTTGTGTTCCTCACGTGTGCCCCAAAGAATGAGGTGATTTGGTAAAATGCTATGCCCAAGATAACCATCCGAGTGCCGGCGGTGAGNTGCAAGCACGTCGAGAAGTCTTCTTCATACTTAGTGACATACCTAGACCGACGAGGGAATTGACAGTGTAGTGAGCTTTCAAGTGCTCTGGAGTCGGGTGCTGTGCAAGTGGAGCTTAAGCAGTATCGTCTGGGATGACTAATAACTCACAGTGACATTGTAGTGGCGGGGCCAGTTCCACTGGGAGTGCAGTGACAAGGAACTAATTGGGAAACGTACGACTACGCCGAGACGTAGGCTGGCTGCCATAGTGGGAGGAAAGTTGACGGCCGGGAGACTGACTTCAACCATGCAAAGCGTGGAGGAGGAGCACGGACCTGCAGTGTACAGAAGCGGCGAGACGCGATCATCCTGGGACGTTGGCTTGTGTTTCTGGAGGGTGTACAAGGCGAGAGCCTGGACCAGGAGCTGCAATTCAACTCTCATCATAGGATAGGTAAGTAGGTGTATACAGTTACCCTCCCAATTCCCTTTAGTTAGCTATATATATTTGCCAGAGTATTTTTCATGTTGTGAGCAAGTCTCACCTGGATCTATGTCACAGAGGGCACAGTGTGTGTGGTGAGGTTTACAGAGTACTCACAATACTCTTTTATATATATATCTGTGTGGTGTGTGCAAGCACCAGGATTTACTAAAGAATTGCTGTGACTAGAATTCAATTCCTGTGTAATATATATAAATTGCTAGTGAACCAGTTATTGGTGTTAGGCTATGAGCCCAGACTTTATAAATGCTATTATTGATCTCAATGATTTATATATATATATGCCTGTGTATTGATTAATGATTTATCCATGTATATGCCTGTGTACTGAATAATCTCATATATGTGAAGTGATTACTTATGATATCGCCTTTTGAGAGGAATTATAGATTCAAAGAACAGTACAGTGATTAAGTGCGTTCATAGTAAATATTAAGAACAGTGTTGCTTCTTGGTACAGTGAAAATCACTTTGAGTGCAGTGAGAATAAGTTAATGATCGTGAGACCAGTGAAGTGGTGTATCGCGTCCTAGTGGAATTATAAATATGTCATGTGAATGGTAAATATAGTTGTTCGCGAGAAGTTAAAGAAACGGGGCGCGCGACGCCAGAGCGAACAAGCAATAATCTTTCTCACGAGTGCTAGGGCGCAGATCAGCTGATATTTTGACTGGTGACATTAGAGGAAGAGTGTTGCCATACCGGTGTGCTCCAGATTATCTGCTGAGGAGAGAGCAGCTGTTATACTTGTTTCTGATGTGTTTATTGATGCATATATATCTCGTTGTTTTTAAGTAAAATACCACTACTCTTTGGTGTTTATATCATCCCCTCCATATACACCTTGTGACTGCGAAAAGGAAATAAGACAGAGTGACAGAAATAATTACTTACCTGATACCAAACTATTCAAGCTTGCTCTTGTCACCATTACCACAATTACACAACACCACTGTAGTGTTACTGGACACCTAAAAACACCAGTTGGCGACCTTGAAGGCTGTGTGAGAGTCCTTGTCGGGGCGGGCACACAAATTGAGGGAACAATCTGTGTCTCCACTCACTCTATGACCTGAGGCCGGTTGGGAGATCGACTGGGGTACTCTCCTGGGCGTGCAGTGGCGCCAAGAGGATCGAGGGAAGACCCGTAGGACTACAGTGAGTAACGGCCATCGTCAGAACAACTGCTTTGAGAGGTTTCAGGGATAAAGTCCTTGCGTACCGTTGCTCATCCAAAATTTATTTTTATTTCTAGTCTGCCGCGACACTTGAGCGCGTTTCGTAAAACTTATTACATTTTCAAAGACTTTAGTTTACACACACACAACTATAACTGAACAGAGTTAAACAGCTTCGATTTTATACCTGCATTTGGGTGAGGTGATATGTTACAATAGTTTTGGATGAGGTGAAAACAACCTTTCAACACAACACAGAACACGAAACAATGGGTATAAGCTAAAGGGAAGAATAGAAGTAACTGCAGAGGGCCTATTGGCCCATATTTCTTGATGATTCTATACTGGAGCGGAGTCTTGAAGTGGGTAGAATATAATTGTGCGTTAATTGGCTGTTGATTGCTGGTGTTGACTTCTTAATGTGTAGTGCCTCGCAGATATCAAGCCACCTGCTATCAATGTATCTATCGATGATTTCCGAGTTTTTGGTTGAGACTTCTCTGGTGATGGTCTAGTTGTGGGAAGAGATTATATGTTCCTTGATAGAGCCATGTTGCTTATGCATCATTAATCGCCTGGAGAGAGATGCTGTTGTCTTGCCTATATAGTGAGTTCTTTGAGGCTTACAGTCCCCAAGTGGGCATTTGAAGGCATAGACGACATTGGTCTCTTTAAGAACATAAGAACATAAGAACAAAGGTAACTGCAGAAGGCCTATTGGCCCACACGAGGCAGCTCCTATCTATAACCACCCAATCCCACTCATATACTTGTCCAACTCACACTTGAAACAATCGAGGGACCCCACCTCCACCACGTTACGCAGTAATTGGTTCCACAAATCAACAACCCTGTTACCGAACCAGTATTTACCCAAGTCTTTCCTAAATCTAAACTTATCCAATTTATACCCATTGTTTCGTGTTCTGTCTTGTGTTGATACTTTTAATACCCTATTAATATCTCCTTTGTTATGTCCATTCATCAACTTGTAAACCTCTATCATGTCACCCCTAACTCTTCGCCTTTCCAGTGAATGCAATTTAAGGTTTGTTAATCTTTCTTCATACGAAAGATTTCTAATTTGGGGAATTAACTTAGTCATCCTACGCTGGACACTTTCAAGTGAATTTATATCCATTCTATAGTACGGCAACCAAAACTGAACTGCATAATCTAAATGGGGCCTAACCAGAGCAAGATATAGCTGAAGAATCACACCA